>JBAMJV010007237.1:0-105441 GCA_037951105.1 Echinarachnius parma
TAGCTCATCTGACGGAAAGGAGAATCTCTTCTGTCAAATGACGATGGGCGTGCAGATCGCTGGGTATCAGGCTGTTTGAACCTAGTCGGTGAACTTTCGTAGCGACGTCCATACGGGCTTGTAGATCTATCGAAGCGGACATTTCTCGGCGTGTCATAGCTCACCTGACGGAAGGGAGAATCTCTTCTGTCGAAAGATGATGGGCGTGCAGACCGCTGGTTATCATAATGTCTACGAGGGCTGTCAGATCTGGCATCGTCGTATGAATCACGTCGTGACGGCCTGTACTGTTGTTGTGGGCTCGGTGATCGCCGGAACTGACGATGTTGAGGGAGGGAATACTGACGAGGGCTTGGCGACCTGTACCGCCGTTGCGCATAACGCTCAGATTGTCGATCGTCGGTCAACTGTTGACTAGAGGTGCGAGGACTCGGAGATCTCTGCGAGGGAGGATGTGATGCAGCCCTATGAAGGTGTACCTTATCAAGCTTCTCTTCCAGTGCGTCTAGCCGCTTCATGACCTCTCTGTAAGGATCCATATCCTTTGTTGCAGCCACGGCGGAACTGGATGAGCCGCTGGCAGACTGAACCAGGGTACCTGCTTGTTCGATACGTACTGCCATCACAACAGCATCCTGGAATGTCTCGGCTCCCAGCTCATAGATTTTTGTCCGGAGTCTGGCGTCCACACCAGCAACAAAACGTCGAAACTTCTCTCCATCCTTGGAGGCTTCGTCGTACGTCGGAAATGCTTCGGCCACAAGGGTGGCAATCGCCGCCGCAAATACCTCCAGCGGTTCCATGGGCTGTCTGGTCCTAGCGGTGATGCAGGACTGGAAAGTTTTCAGATAAGTGTTCCGCCCAAAAACAGCTGTCAAGGCTTCCCTTGCCTTTCCAAAATCTTTCCTGTCCGATGTAGGAAGACTCTCCCAGACCGTGAACGCTGATGAAGAAAGACGTGAAGGAAGGAGGTGCTCTTTCTTGATAGTGGTATCAGGTACTGAGTCGACGGCAACTTCAAATCGTCTCACCCACTGGCGAAAATCTTGCCCATCTTCACCAGAGAAGACCTCCGGTAGTTCAATACGGAACGAACTCATGGCCGGTGGACGGTTTGGCAGTCAGAAATATGGAGGGCGTCCTATCAGCAAGAAAAAACTGATGTAGGGCGATGTAGGGTGTTTGTAATGCAATACAATGAGCAGTTCACATAAATATCTCTCTCACACAGCTCGAACAAAATCATGTGAAGAAAGGTAAAATCTCAATTATCTCACTCAAATGTCAGTAGAACAGCCTCCGGTCTGTTGATAATACTTGAAGAGTGTACAGCAAAGGGTGTGTACACGAAGTAGGAAGATCATAATCAGAAATCACAATCAGCATGCCACGCCCTAATTACAAAGCAGAAAAATTCATCAACACAATCATCTCTGAAATACATGTTAATAGATGCAAAATCCTGCAAAACGTTCTGCATGAAGAAGGGAGAATAAGACAAGCAACAATCAAGTAAGCTGGACCATAATTCAATACCTCAAAAATAGAAGAAGTCCATCGAAGAAGGATGAAAATCAGCTCCAATGAACTGTATTGAAGGAGGATGAAAAATGCAGGTCCTGCTACATGCCATCAGCAACTGCTGGAGTCTGCTGCCCGCTGCTCTGGGGAAGAGGAGCGCTAAGAAACACCGCTGCGACCACTGTAGAATTGGGTTCTCAATATAACACACACAATCCCAGACACTCCTAACACAGCAGCAAGGAGGAAACACAGGCATGTGTTACTTGTAAGAAGTCTCATGGGCCAACTGCCCAGAGCACATTTAATGTATAGTGCAAATGAACCATGTGGCATATCCCATAATATGCAAATAAGGTAACACAACAATGTCTGTCTTGAATCTTCAAGTACATGCAAATATAAACACATAATAAACCTCTACTGAATATTCATAGAACCAATACATACTTGATGCATATTCATGTGTGATGTGCAACTGACCATGCAATGGTGATCTCAGTTGAATGGATGAAAGGTACAATGGGATGAATAGGTTAAATGACTGAATGGGTTGCCAAGGGTGATAGAGTGGCATAGCTAGTGCCAAATAATAACAGGGGGTGAAAATGTACTAAATAAATCCCTACAATACCGTTGCAAAATTCTGCATCACAAAATTATCAGAAAATAATCTGCACAATTAATCCTCCAAAATTGTAATTTGATCTGTATATCAGACTTTTTATAGACTAAAAGCAATATATCCAAACAGCTGCAACAAGATGTGAAGCGAGAAAAAAGGTATCCAAATAATCGAAGAAGCACCAACAAAATAGTGAACCTACATGTACACTTCAATCAAAGCAGTGTGACTATGAGTATGAATCCACTATCAAAAGTACTCCAATATTCCGCACAAAGAATATAAATTTCAGTCAAATTCCACAATAGTATTCCATCCAATTGTCACCAGTTCCCATCGAAAGTGACACCAGCTAGTATGTCCGCGTCACCTTAGATCCTATTCGTCCCATTCCATTGACTGTGACTCTGAGTCTGAGGCATTATCAAGTGTCTGCCTTTTCGAACATGTGGTTTTATTTTGGTTTGCCTCTCTCAAGAATAATACTGATTCGAAAATAATGACAAAAACCCACATCCTCGTTCTAATACCACAGTGCTAGAGTCCAAAATGCTTGAGTGCATACCACAGTCAGTCAGTCAGTATTATCTTGGTATATGAATCAAGGCACACACAGTCACACACATGTGCACAGTGCACACACAAAGGCCCTTGAATTGGGGGTTCCACCAATACACTGGGCTAATCCGAACCAATCATAAAAATGAGGGTTGGTGGGCAAGATAAGAGGAGGGGGAGGGGGGAGGGAAGGGTAGTAAAAAGTACAGGCACTAGAGATAGAATTGTATTATAGCGGTACAGTAGTTGGCAGCTGATGATAGTGCCTTGGTAATTTGGTAGTGTACACCTTTTTGGTGGATATTGAGTGATCATTGTTTTGTGCGTGAGTGTGTTTATCTATATGTCTGTTTTTTATGTATGTCTGTCTGTTTTGTATGTAAGCCTGTCTACCTGTTTGTGTGTGTGTGTGTGTGTGTGAGTGCGCTTGTGTGACTGACATTATGTATGTATGTACACTACATGTTTGTCTGTCAGTCGACTACTGCCTGTCCGTTTGTGTGTCCGTGCATGAGTCTGTGTATGTGTGTTAGTGTGAGTGCTTGTGTATCTAAATGTATGTATGTGTGTGTGTATATGTCTGTATGTTAGTGAGTGTATCTATGCACATGTACATGTATGTGTATATATGTGTGTATTTGATTGGGCACCAGTGTGTGAGTCTTTGTACATAATTTGTATGTGCGTGTCTGGCTGTCTGTATGGTTGAGGTGACTCAATTTGCCCCAAATACATCCAACCCAGTGCAGGATTCTCACCAGAAGAAACATACAAACATCTGGCTCTGAGTACTACCCCACTAAAAACATGGTATGCCACAATTACTAACATTCAAAATGCAATTAAAAATGAATTAATATGATAATAATCACAATGTCAATGATGGTGACAACAACGATGATGATGAGGATGAGGATGAGGATGAGGATGAGGATGAGGATGAGGATGAGGATGATGATGATGATGATGATGATGATGATGATGATGATGATGATGATGATGATGATGATGGTGATGATGAGGATGAGAATGAGGATGAGGATGAGGATGATGATGATGATGATGATGAAGATGAAGACATATTTATTTTTGCTGTAGGTTATTGGAGAGGTTGTAAATCGCATCGATCAGTTTTTTAAATTGGAAATGCTGCGCAATATAAAAATGAATTATTATTATTATTATTTTTATGATAACAACGAGGATGACAATGATGATAACATACTGTATGAATTAAGCATTCTGTCTCTGATTGAGAAATATAGGCAACATAATGATGACAATATGAAACACAAATGTTAAATCAAAACGATGGATGATGATTTATATCAGCCAAATAGTACTAGTGGGAACCCAGCTTCAGTGACGGTTGGAGTGAATGAGCGAGGGGGTGAGTGGACAAATTAAAACGACTGGCTAACTACCATATGATAGAGGCAGTCACCCAATTGCATATACAAGGCCACGGAGCGTGACTAAAGATTGCAGGCAAGGCAGTGTAAACAACGAGCGCTCTGATCTCTGAACCAGCAAGCACATGTTCGCGACTGAGTAGCGTAGTCTTCGGTAAATACTCTTTCAGGCACTATTGCATCAAATACACAAAAGAAAGAAAAAAAAAAATTTCAACTAAAAGACCTAGTCTTTGGGGCAAGGCGTTTTTAAATTCATCAAATGAACGTTCTTTAGACTCTTTCAAGCACTTTTTCCTGTTTACAATTTACAGATTCAAAACAGAGGTATAGAAGTGCATAAATTGAAAAAGTTTATGTTTGAAGTGAGTAGGATTGTTTTCTTCTTCTAACACCTGTGCATCAATTCCAAAGAAGTGGAACAAACTAATAACAACAGAACACAGATAACAATGAAGATTTGTATCATCCACTGTTATCATTGATCTAATGTTTCATTATCTCATGGCTTGTGTCAAATGGAAGAGCAGTAACAATAGGAATAAATGCCAATCCTCAGAATAATGTCAAAAGAACTTTAGTACTCTTACAACTGCTTTTGCATCCAATTCATATGAGCAGAACAGAGTAATAACAACAATCTCTCAATTTGCATTGTCACATTGTCATCATTCAATCTGAGCTGCTCTATATGATGCCTTTTGTGCCAAACGGGACAGAACCGCAACAATACGCTACAACAACGTCAACAGCTATAAAGATGATTAAATAATCATTAGATCGCTGTTATGCGTGATGCGATGTTATCGATCATTACAGGACCCCCCTAAGTGAAATAATAATGAAACTAGTTTGTGATAACTCAATTACTTTTATTGATGAATTGACTTATTCAAACGTGGTGATAATTGACTCATTAAATATTTCCGATGAGATAGGCAAGTCAATGATAGATAAAGGATCACTTGGTTCAAATTATGGTCTTGACTTGAGCATTGATGTTATCAATTTTATCTTCAAAATAATCTTTCACAAAATATTTTTCTATAAAAGAAAAGTTCAATTAAAATGCACATTACAAGATATTGCATAAGTGAGATAACTTTTATAGATAAGAAGAATTTTAGGCTATCAATTTCAAGTTTCTCTATTAAGCGCTCATAACTATTCAAGGAGAAACTAATTAAAATGACAATATGTGCTAAATACCATCACGATTGTTTGTTGTATGGTAAGTTTACCTTATCACAATTGGCTATCTCTACATGTTGAATGGTATAATCCACCCATGAAATTAAACAGCCAAGCAAAATTTGAAAATTGTTCTAGCTCATTTCATTTAACGATACTAAGGTTAGAATTTTCCACACAAGCCCAGTTTTTCTACTATATCAACAATATTGATCAATTAGTTTGGCCAATATAGATGTTTTCGGTAACTTTCACAATACTGTTATTTGGCTTTAATGGGGTGGGGCATGAAAAGGGTGGGGTTATATTAGAGAGCAGCTGCGGACACAGTGTAGTGATTATGATGACAAAGGGGGGGGGGGGGGGGTGTGAACGTTTATAGTTTATTAGGTAATGGAAACAGATAAATCCTCACATGTAATTTCTGGATGTGTCCCATAAGAATTAAAACATTGCTTACAGGAACTTGGTGGGGCTATGTGCAAAGTATATGGGGATTTCAGAATCTTCAAGGGAATGGGTAAATATGGGCCCAGATGCCATCTTGGGTTTCCAAATAATCACCCAAAATCTCAATTATACATTATTGTAGAGCAATTTTCCAACACCAAGCTTAACCACACATTTTCAACTCTCTCAACAAAGCCTTTTTCGAGAAAAAACGAATTTGGCATTATTCCTCCCCCCTCCCCCCCCCCCCCCCTCTTTTCACCACCTCATATCCATTACTTGACACCTCATTCCCCCCTCGCTTGTTCTATGACTGGGATATTGACCAAAACAAAGTGCTATTCTCAGTCATCGAGCTTTCAAAAAAACAATTAGCACCATCGCTGAAATCATCACCCCAAATCAAAATTATAAATTATTTGGGTACAGACAAACAAAAGCAATTCTAAATTCCAAACATGTAAAAAAAAAATTTTTAAATTTAAGTCATCAGTCATTGCCAAAACCACTACCTCGAATCGAAATTGGAAATAAATCACATGCTCCACCTTTTTTTTCCACCTCATTTTTTTATTTTTATGGATTATTTGAGAAAATGATTTGAATGAAGAGTGAAAAGTATCCATCACCAGGCTCTGAACGAACCAATCACCACCAACTGTAGAAATTACTGCCCGTAAACAAAATTGGACAAAGATCAGCGCATTTCGTAAACCACTTGGACAAGTGGCTGGGCTGTAGAATCTTTCTACTAGTCCTCTATGTTGGATGCCTTTAAATTCACACATCTAGTCCAACATTTGAAATGTGTTTCAGACTCATGTTTATAAAAAAACACAAATATTAGTCGGAAACATTTGTCAAAGCTCAGATTCAGAATCATTCTGAAAGCACCCATACCCGTGCAATGTCAGGCCTCCCTTTTCACACATCACTCAGTGGACATATCAGATAACAGCAATACACATTTCATCAAAATTCATCACTTTTTGCACAAGTCAAGAAAGTTACTAGAACTAGATCCCTTTAAAAACTTTGTCTACAAGCACAAAGTTTGCCACTTGAATTGTAATCATATGACGTTTTGTCAAAAGCTTATCAAATTAAAATCTGAGAAATAATTTGTAGGTCAAGCATACTGGCACTATTATTACCAAGATATAGTGGGGAAACGGCACATTTTTTTGTTGAGAATATGGATTTGCCCAAGAGCCAAAGCAGATTATCGGAATGAGAATCTAAAAGCAATTTGTAATTCAAAACAGAAGACAAAATGGCGGTGTGTTGATACAAGGATTTTGAGAGTGTGAGTAATCAAGCAGAAAGCCTTATACCTGGAAGGTAAAATAAAAATGAAATAACTTTCCCAAAATTTCAGGGTTGCGAACTTTTCTTGACCTTATTTCTTTGATAGTTCAACCCATTCGCTTTTGAGATCCTGGGGGTAGGGGCCGGGGTAGGGGCCCGATAATTACGGACCAGCGACATTTACCATGGTAATAAGCATCATTGGCTCTAACTCATCGATGTCAATATGCTAGAACTACATACAAATCAACAGAACGTAGCAGAGCACACATATCGCCCTTACTCATTCAGCCGTAAAGGATTACACAAGCATATCTAGAGATCAGTGGAACTAGGTCTGGTCCTGGGTCATGATCCTGCTCTCGGCCACTGGTGTATATGGACAATGTAAAGATTGAAAGCAAGGGGTCAATAAGAAAAAAGGCAAGAAAGTATATTGGTAATCACAGATATGAATTGTTTCAAAAACATTATGATTTAAACATTTTTTTAGAAAATACATCCCCAACCACATTTTCAAAAACACAACTTCTGTCACCTTTTCATGACTCTGCTCTCAAATAAAAGGTTAAAATACAAAACAATATTAACTTATTTGTGGTAAAAACAAAAAACAAAACACACAAATAATAACAAAAAGGTAAACCAAAAGTTTCAATCAAGAAAATAAAATCCCAATCACCAATCCAACAAAGTGTGTTCATGTCACCTTTTGATGAACTTAAAATATTGCAGGAATAAAAAAGAACAAGAACAAAAATATTGGGTCAGTGTGGACAAAATCCCTTTTCATATTCACAGCTATGAATGTCACAGTTGGTGCCCTGATTTATACAACACCAAACCCAAACAAGGCTTTCTTAAACCTTTTTTTTGAAGGAGCTTAAACCATTCACTCACAGAAACTGAAAATCCCCCAAAGTCAATACTCAGTGTACCTGGTTCACACAATCAATGTATTCAATAGGTAAAGCGCACAAAAAAGGGGGGCCCTTCCTTTGTTGACAAGCCTTTCATGTTGTAGTCCCTTACATAAACATTCACTGTGGGGTCTATCTGAAGAAGAAAGGGAACCCTAGCTAATACAACAAAAAAAACTAGTATAATCCCTTCCCCCTTTTTGATTGCTATTCTTCTAATAATAACTGCATGCTAATCCCTTCTTCACACCCCTGAGCTGGGGTTGTAGACATCATGTTGGGCTATAACATGGGGTCAGCAACATTTGGTGTTTTCAACAGGTATTGGTTATTTGCTGTTCTCCTCTTTTCTTTTCAACTTCCTTTTTAAAGTTCTTCTTCTTATGCAGGCAAACTGACATATCATTGTCATACTTCAAGTATTTTGCCCACTCCTGGATGATAAATTACATGTTGGAATAAGTTCACAATCTGTCACTCTTATTGTCTGCCTGTATTTATTTACCGCATATTGACACTGTTTCAGGGAAAGGACACATAAGAAACACAATCACAATAAGGTGACATGGAAGGCTTATCATTTTGTCCAACCTGCCCCAGATAAGCCAGGTATAATCCTGGATCAGTGCAATGTCACTCATGTATTTTGTTTGGAGACTAATGAGTAGATTTACTGCTTGGGTGGTAACCGTTAAAAACACAAGAGTTAACCCGTTCCCTACGATATTCTAAAAAATATCAATATACTTTGTACACAACCTACCTGGTTCCCGTAGTCAAGGGGTTGAACCAAGGAGGTGTAAGAACTAGTTTCTTCTTGGTTATCACTATGAAGTGCGTAGTCAACCCTGTCTTAGTGGCCACCTGTCTATGGCAGCCAACCTGTCTATAGTGGCCACCAAGAGTGACCCCTTGCAGAGAAAATCTGTTATGGAACCTTTCTATAGAGGTCACCTGTCTACAGTGGCTACTTTTCTTGTTTCCCTTGGGTGGTCACTAAACACAGGTTTGACTGTAGGTGTATATTCGTTCTTGCAATTTTTATCCACCAAAAACACAATAAGTTACACATCATGAAGTGCATTCTATTTTGTAGCTGTATCTTCCTTCAGTTGTTGGAACTATTACTCACAAAAAAAAACACAGCATTACGCTACAAAGAGTGTTCAATGTCATAGTTTCATGTCATCTTCCTTTGTGGCAATTGTTATCACACAAATCACAGAGTAATACACAATGAAATGTGTTCAATTTTGTAGGTGTCTCTTCCTTGTTGCAATTGTGAATGCAATTGTAATTTACAAAAGGGAATTTACAAAATGGATATATTGTCATGTGACACTATAACAATAAACCACAATAAATAATGCGCATTCATACCTTGTTAAAGGCATATATGCGTGGGTTATTTTGGGTAGACAGCAAATTCCAACTCGACTTCATCGTAATCTCTCAAGGTAAACTCACGATGTGTGTTGGATCGATCGAAGAGCGGTGCTTCGAAATATCTGAACACGGGCCTTCTTATGAAATTGCATGCAGCAAACAGCTGGTATCTGTACCGAGAGAGTTTCTCACGCTATCACATAAGGCATCAAACGGCGGTACTTTGAAGTCGGCGGGGCTATGCGTGTTTCGTAATATGTTCGCTCGTAAACATCTCTGATGGATCTCCATTCGAACATTCCGAACGCGACAATTTTGTATGCATTTTTGACTCGGGTATTCGGAAGTGGGGCAGTTTGCGATCGCTACTTATAACTGAGCCAATGGGGATTACGTATCGTGCGTAGAAGTGCGCAAGATGGATCCACGCGTGTAATAACCCACGCATATATGCCTTTAAGATACAAAATGAGTCATAGAGATCAAACTTCAATCAAGGTGAATATGATCTCAAAACATGAAATAATGTTGGCAATGCAATCCAACTATAACATTCAAGATTTCAGATCCTTTGCTAATGACAGATTATATTCCTAAATATCAAATTGTTACTCAAAGGGAATTAGTCTTCCAAACATAAATGCAGAGTTGAGGAGATCATAGGTTTAAACATACATGGACAATATTTTGTATGATCTTCATAATAATATGTAAAATCGCATGATGGTGTGTACACGAAATGTCAATAGAACTTACTTTCGATATTGTTTACATTTTGTTGAAAATGTTCAAATTCAAATCAAATCATATCAAATCACGACTTGGTCACTATTTCTTTCCTCACAAGTTATTGCTTCGAATATAAAGTGTTCACATTATTCCAGAATTCCAGACCATCATAACATCCTTCACAAAATAATGTCTGACCGCAATATGGAACACTCCAGTACAAGAAACTGAACCGATGCACACTATTAAAGACAGCCCATCACACCAAGGTTTTAATTACTCGTTCTGGACTATCGATGTAATTAGCCAACACATTTGCTGTAATTATCCCATTCAGGGCTGGCCCCGAATATATACTTGGACTGGCCGTCTCTGACCATTGCAGTTATACCAAAATCAAATCGTAACCTGTTAACCCTTTGACTAGTACGGGATCCTGGTGGGTTCTGTATCAACTCTATAGGAACTGCAAAACCTAGCAGGGAAGTGGTTAATCACTATTTGATACCTAAATTGGACACAGTTCTCAATGCGTTTAATGTCCTATCAAATCTCGTTATCTCTGTCTGAAGGCTAGGGCTAAATATTGACCATCTCGAGTCCAAAGTGTTGACATTTGATGTATCTGATGATAAGTGCATGTAAGTAAATGTAAGATTACAAACACAGGTATTGTCGGCTGCAGCCTTGTTTTACACTTGTGACTTTCGTGAATTTTATTACAGGCCAGTAGCCAGATTCTTTCAAGGGGGAGGGGGGGGGGTGCCTAATTTACAAAAGTGACCAGAGACCGATCTTGGTCGATTCCGAGATCACTGGTTTAGTTGTGTAATGCTACGGTCACAACTCAGAGCGGCGACCGGTCGATTTGTAGCCTGCTCGGTCGCCGCTGGAATTTAGGCATCGCCCAACGATTTTGGGGAAGTCGAGCAGGCTGTAGAGCCCCACCGGTGCCTGGGCAGTGCCCTGTCGGTGTCCCGCCGGTCACCGGTCGATTTTTAGGTCACAACTGGGCTAAATTTGGGAGTTTCTCCGCGCGGCGTCCCGGCAGTGACCGACCGATGACCCACCGGTTCCCGAGCGGTCTCCCACCGGTCACCGGCTGATTCTTAAGAAATCGCCCGGCGACTGGCGGGTCACCTGTAGGTGTCCCGTAGGCGTACCGGCGGCGACCCGCCGGGCTCCGCCGGGGATTTATCACGGGCAACCTGGGTTCCCGTACAGATGGCGTTCGATGGTAAATGTGAAAGTTTACCTGCAGGACTTTATAATGTTTGATAATTATACAACCTTGTATTTGTTTGTAACCAAAAGTGCGCAAGCGGGCGAGAAACATTACGGTAATTGCCTTGTTTGTATGATTTGTCACCTGAAAAAGAAATTCAAAATTAACTGAATTTACACTGATCTTTCCTTGTACCTTATTCTTTTTTTCTTTTTTTAATGAAGAGTCTTTAATTTGCAGTAAAGTTAAAATGTAAGACTAGTGGGGTGTATTCTGAAAACCAGTTTAAGTTCAAATTAGGTTAAAATTGTATCTACGTCATACATGTATCTCCGTCACTAACATATGTTTTCGCAAGTCGCTATTCCTTAAAGTGATGCCTGTAAAGTGTCTAACTCCACGAAAAATACTTGGAGCTTCCTCGTTTCTCTTCTGCCGTGTTGTTTAGCTTATGGTAAGAGAAGAATAAAATAGGGTTAGATTTTTTCAAATGTCCCTTTGGTATGAAGATAATTATCATTGAAAATCATTATTTCAAAACCGTTGATCATCAGGTTTTGAATAGTCATAGCTAAACGCGTCCGCATTGCAGCACGCGTGGCGGCGTGGGAACATTCCGGAGATTGAACTTTGAACGCGAATTCCATTAATTCTGTACTACGTCTGTAAACATACACGGGTGCGAATATCTCAAACGGCTGATTATTCCTGTGACAATGTTTGGCATACCATCAGTATTCGGTGATAAAATATGAACTCAATATTCGTTTTTTTCACTAGGTAAACAGTGTTCGTTTTCTTTCAAACTTTCACAAATCTTTCAATTGTATTTTACAATGATATTGATATAGGATTGCAGTCTCAAATGTCATTTTGTGCAATATCTGACACTTTACAGGTATCACTTTAAAGGGATAGTTGAGTTCTGGTAAGGAGAGTACAGTTTTGGTGAAACTGAATTTTAGTAACCAAAACCTGCATCATTAGACTACAAACTAATACTGTAGTTATTCTAGAAGGGAACACAATATTACATATGACTTAGTAAAGATCATGTTATCATTCAAAAAGAGCCGTTAAAACGTCAGAGTGCGCTCTCTAAACACTCATCGGTTTCAACCATTTTGAATACAATATTGTGCATGTGATTCTTTGTGGAAATAGTGATTAGATAGAGAAATAACCAACAACTATTTAAATACCTATTTTGTTACTTTTTGAAAAGAGGAAGCATTTTTTTGAATTGTTAACGGCTGGTTCAAAATTATTGAAGTGTGGGGCCCCACATTTATTACAAATGACTATGATTATGGATATTTCAGCCGTTTCTGAACCGATTTTGATCAAATAAAGTTTATTCTGTCATTAAAATATTGTGCTCTTTAAAATTTTTCACTCAGTTTTTCATTATCTCACAAAAAATCATTGTATGTAGCGCCCTCTCTACCAAAACTCAACTATCCCTTTAAGTACAGTGTCATATTTTAGTGACGTAGATAGAATACATTTTAGCCTAAAATCGTTTTCAGAATTCAGGACTTGGGCCGTTCTTACATTAATTTTAAAGCGCATAGTGCGGTGGTACATGAAAGAGTAAAATGATATGATTAAATGTAGACTCGTATGTATTGTGTGTGTGTGTGTGTGTGTGTGTTTGTACGTGTGTGTGTGTGTGTTCGTGTGTGTATATGCGTACACACACACACACACACACACCCACGCACACACACGCACACACACACACACACACTTTTGTGGAGCGCATAAATACATACCAAACAATGATCGATTTAGGTCAAAAATAGGTCAAGTTGGTCATCGGCTGCCGAGCGGTCGCCGCCCGGTGACCGACTGATCTCCCAGCGGCGACCGGGCGGCGACCGCTCGGCAGCCGATGACCTATTTTACCAAATTTTGACCTAAATCGCTCGACGGCGACCGCTCGATTAGGTCGGTGCCCGGGCGGCGACCGCTCGGCCACCGAGCGTATTTTGGGCGGCGAGTGAAAAGTGAGCAGGCGCCGCCCAAATTTTAACTCCGCGCTAAAACTTCAGCGGCGACCGAGCGATGCCTAAAAACCAGCGGTGCCTGGGCGGCCGCCGCTCGGTGACCGAGCGATTTTGGCTAAAAACTCGCCGCCCGGCCGCCGAGCAGGCTACTTTTTGGGGTTGTGACCATAGCATAAGCAATGGGCGAGACCAATGAAAAGTGGATCTTTCTGAATTGGGGGGGGGGGGGGGGGGGAGGGGGGTGCATTACACACCCCCTGGCTACGGGCCTGTATTATCATGTACAGTATATCAAGTGCCATGGTCAACTCAGTTATAATACTCAGTTTGAAGCCTGTTGCACTCAATTTCCATGATATGACTGTTTTGGAGACCAAAAACATTTTGTAGGGAAAAGGAAAACTGTACAGTTTGCAATGTACAAAGTGTATGTACACCACATACCTAAACTGTTTGAAATTTACAAGATGTTTACTGCATACCTCAAATGTACTTGCTTGTACATGTTTGATATTTACAAGACATTTTAATAAACACTTGAAATGTACTTGAATGTGTTTGAAATTTACAAGGTGCATACCAAATTCCTGAAATTATGTACAGTCATGTGAAAGAGCAGGATATATGCCAATGAATTAACACAGTAAAGAACAATGCAAATTGTATAGAGGCAACATTGATGCAATTAGGTATGTTTCTAACCTATGCAAATAGAATTCTACTTGTTAGCCTCCAAATATTGTTATATACAGAAAAAATATAATTGTAACCCCCCTATTTAGGCGATATCATTTTTTATATACATGGCATTCTATATAGATCCATGGTCGGGTCGTTGTTTTTCTTAGTTCTGAACAGAATTATTAATTAAATATTGATTGACCTGTTCCTGTAAAATATATATATTTGTTTTGTTTACAAATCTTAAGTGTACCGAACCAGCAATTTCAGACGGTTTAGTATTTGCTATTGATAAGGAACAATGAAATACACTTGACAAATCAAGTCCTTGGACAAACTACACAACAGGTTACGTCTCTATTCAACAGGTTTACACTAGTGAGCATAAAACAACCCAAGTTCAATTAAATGAAGAAAAAAATTAATTGAGAGGGTTATTAACTCTTAACGTGCCAGGGATTTTAATGCTCTATGGCATTTGTGTGCATTGTAACTCGCAAAAATGCAAGCTTGGCACGTTAGGAGTTAACACATTAAAGAATATTTGATTTCTGTTTAACATGCATTCTCCATAGACCCAAGCCAGAGTATTTTCAATACCAGTCCTAAATGGGTTAAATAAATGCTCAATGAAATGCACCTCTAATTTCACCACAGTCCTATAACTACATTTTCCTTTGTAACTAATAGAATCTAAGAAATCCTAAAATACAAATCTATGCTTCCAATTTTACCACAATATCCTTCAAATCCCAGACAATTAATTGTGGTCATAAAGCCCATTTAGGCGCGAAGATCACTGCCATGCATTAGACAAAACAAACAGAAATTCTACAGACGCCTCATTCCGTTTTTATTGGACCAACTATGCTTGACTGATGTGCCTTTGTTTGGTGACATAGAGATATTTACTTGGGTGATCAGGCTAATTTGTTTCCGAAAATGTGTAGGTGTTTGCATTTTCTCCATTTAATTCCCCTTTTTTCTAAGTTAAATTCTTTGTTACATTATATACTGCTTTTTCAAAGCAAATCTATCATATATTATATACTATTGCTGCAAACTGAATACTTATGATTACTTTGAAGAAGGAAAAAAATAAGAAAGATAATGATTACTACACATGTTTCTAATGTAGATTAGCACAATAGTTCATGATGATGTCATTGCATCTGTTTATGGTTATAAAGCAAAATTGAACATCAAAATGATACTTGTACTCTTGAAGAAATTCAATTATACAAAGAAAGAAACAACTCTTGAAGAAAAAATGAATGTAAACAGAAACCAAGAAGAAAACATACATCCACAGAATCTTATCGGGAAGTACCTTACAAAAATAATCGTACAGATGAAAAATAAGACTTAATTAAGACAAAATTCCAATCAATAGGTGATCCCCCTTATCTGTCTGTTGGATTACCGGCTCACGCTGATCCTAGTCAATGGGCAATTAGTCTGGTATTGGTCAAGTTAGGCCCTTTCACATCTAATGTTTAACCATTTAAAAGGATCTAGTAACATTGTCCACATCCTCAAAATTTACTTGGAACTCTAGCAGTTCTCTCATACCTTGTTGTATTCGTATTAACAATAGAAGCATGGGACAGGTTTCGGTTTTTCAAATTTTCCTTTCGTTAAAAAGATATTTACGTTTGAAATGTTCAGATTTTAAACTATCCACTGGATAAATCTTAGACGCTGATCAAATCAATAGCTGATCCGTATTTTAGTCTGGTATTGGTGAAGTTAGACCCTTTCACATTAAATGTTAAACTGTTTGAAGGAAATTTAGGAGAAAAATTAATGCATATTTTTAAAAAATACAAGACTAACTAACATTTACCTAAGTTTACAAACTTATGAGAACTATTAAAAGAAGAAAGTAAAAATAAAGTAAAGCAGATGATCCAATCAAAAGCTGATCCGCCTAATCTGTCTGTGGGATTACCGGCTCACGCTGATCCTAGTCAATGGGCAATTAGTCTGGTATTGGTCAAGACATACCCATTTCACATCTAATGTTTAGCCGTTTGAAGAAAATCCAGAAGAAAAATGAATGCATATTTGCAAAAACCAAGCCAAAAGTAAAGCTTAACCCGTTCTCCTTGAGATTCTGAAATCCCCATAGACTTTGTACATAGCCCACCCGGTTCCCGTAAGCAACGGGTTAACCTGTTCACTACAAGATTCTGAAATCCCCATAGACTTTGTACATAGCCCACCCGGTTCCCGTAAGCAACGGGTTAACCTGTTCACTACAAGATTCTGAAATCCCCATAGACTTTGTACATAGCCCACCCGGTTCCCATAAGCAACGGGTTAAGATGATCGGCTAGCCAATCAATAGGTTTAATTCTAGTCTTTTTAAAACTCCTAACGTGCCAGGGATTTTTTTATGCTCTTTGGCATTTGTGTGCATTGTAACTCGCAAAAATGCGAGCTTGGCACGTTAGGAGTTAAACCTGTTTATAAAAGATGGTTCCAAATCCTGCAAGATCCAAGTCTGCTTTGTATATTAAAGGTTGGTAGCATAAAGCAGTTTGGAACAGTTCATATCTAAACGCCTAGGTGTGAATGGGTAAGTGAAGATGAGACATTATTGGAGTGGCCTGACTGTGTTAAGCCATGTTTTGGCCACAGAGCATTTGTTTGGGGTATTAGGGAGGATTTTGGACCAGTTTAAAGATGGTTTAAAATACCACAATCCTAGGCTGTATTTAGTATAAGGTGGTATAAAGCACTAAGCAGCCTGTCTACTCCGAGTAAAGCTTATGTTTTGGACCCACAAACTTTCGCTGAGAGCATTACGGGGAATTAAACTGTTGATGACAGTTCTTAATTCTGCCCTATTTTCAGAATAACAACTAAATTGTATCAAAATGTTTTATATATTTTACATGCGGCACATTTTTTATTCATACTTATAAATGATGCAAAAATACTGCTGAACACTGAGTCAATATAGGGCCTAAATTTTCGATCCTAGCAGAATCATACTTATAAATGGTAGACACATTGCAGTTATGACCTTGTGTTAATATTTGTTCTATTTCATCTGTACTTCATTCTGTTGATCAATCTTTTGGAGATGGGTTATTTTTGGTTTAATACACATTCTCAATAGACCTCAACCCCAGTATTTTCTGGGACCAGTCCTGAACGGGTGAACCCACTAAACCTATTTTTTCGGAAAAGTATTTAAGTAACTAATGGTTAAATTTTACTCTTCGATGAGGATTTGGGCCATATCTCGGGCACTTTCCTCTACAGGTGAAAACGCACACAAACACTACTATATGCCATGATCACATTACAATCATATGTGTCGACGACGACAGAACAATAGAACGTGGGCGTCATTAGCAAGCGTGTGAATAGATATAGAATAATAGGTCACGGAGAAATTTTTCTTTACCACAGCACTGCGTGATCCGATCAATCGATCTATAGTCTAGTTCTGATCCACTCAGATGAATCTCCATTGTTGTGAATCCCACTTTTATAAGGGTCGCTTAAAACTTATTGATTTTCTTTTTGCTGGTATTAAAAGTTTGTACATGTATGTGCATGAGGCTGTATACTGTCTAGTAATGTTTAGCTGTACATGAATATACGTTTTCACTCCAATAAATTATCACGAACGAGTGAGTTTAATAACCTAATTTTGATCCACTTTTAAAACCAAATATCTTTCGTAGCCGACAGTTCTAATGTTCAACAGTTGACTTCTAGATTTGGCAATTTCCATACAGTTAGAACATCGCCTCACCAGGTTCCCGCAGGCAACAGGTTAATATAGACATTAAATATTGCCTTTTCTTTTCCCCAAACTTCATGCATGTTGGGCTGTAAATGTCTTTAAAAAATGTATAATGTATGCTGGATTCCATGCATCTATTCATGAGCCACAACATGGTTCACAAGAATCTGAAACGTTATAAAGGATCAATGCTCCAAAAAATATTGATTTGTCATTTTAAAAGATAGTCATGAAGGCGTAGGGATGCTGCACATCTAGTATGTGCTTAATACATATCACTGAGCCAGTGTTTATCTGGCACTGCATGTTGTACACAAGATGGCACCACGCATCTGATTTACAAATCCAAGCCACCTTTAAACCGTTCAGGACTGGTACTGAAAAATATTTAGGCTGTGGTCTATTGAGAATGCATGTTAGCCTAGGCGGAATTTGATAATGTATATCTATTTGTCCATTGCCAAGGCCAAGTACTATTGATTAGCCTAAAAAATGAATTCAAATAGTTAACTGCAATGATTCACCGAGGGAAAATCAAGTAATGGAGGTTTTGTAGGTGGTCAAATAGTCTAGCACGTTAACGCATTCCCTTCAAGATTCTGAAATCCCCATATACTTTGTACACCGCCCACTAGGTTCCCACAGCACAGGCAAGTGTTCACAATATAGAAATAAGAAAATATGTCATTGGTGTATAAGCACTTGGTATGAAACTTGTATAAACACACTTCTGCCATTTTCTGTTATTCTATTCAAATCAGATCTATTATAAATATGCTTATAAATTCATTTTCTGTTTCACACTACTGTAGCTGTCAGATATCTCGCTATAATAATCTATCCTCTTGAGATTTAAAGAGGCAAATATATGCTACCAATTGTAACAATTAGTCTCAACTGGTCCGTAGATCCTTCAACAAAAGAACCATGGACTGGTACCACTGGTCCAGCGATGGACATCAAGGCATACAAGTAGTAAGGTCTCAAACCTGTTGGTTTGTTGCACGGAATAGAGTTCCGAAGTGTGGCATAACAGCTATGGTATTGGTTCTAAACAATGTCAGGCGAGCCAAAATTGTGTGACATAGCGGCAGCTAACGAAGGCAATTGTCCAGCTCCACCCCAATCAAACCAACAGCCCAAATCAAATTGTCTAGAACCATTACTACGCACTAACAAAATAATGTGACATCATTACTTTGGTTCTCAATTAATCCATGGCTATATAATTACATACAGTGGTCTTAGGCTTTTGCAGATCAAGCGAAGAAAATTCCCCTAAGGAATATAAGAAATATTGAGTAGACCTGGTGGGTCCTGTATTAACTATAAAGAGATTTCAAAATCTAGTAGGGAACGGGATATTAAACAAGAGTACCCTTTAAAATGTTCACTCATTAAGCATAGACCACTGTTTAACCGAAAGGTTGCGAAAGGATTTAAGTGGTTTTTTTTGTTTTTGTAATCACCTCTGTAAAATTAAATCAATCTAATTGTCTCATAACAATTATTGACATCAAATTATTTGTTTTACCTTCTTCTTCCTGATAGTCTTCTTGTTATTTCCTTCATGGTGGCATCCAGGTGATATTATCTTCCAAGAGATGTGTTATATATCCAAAACCGGGTGTGGCCCTTTAACATCCAAATACAATGCTATGCTTAGGAAATGTATTATATCCCAGACAGTTTTGAAAAAAATATGCAGCACAATTCTTTTGATGACAATTCAAGTAAAAAATTCCAGTGCAGTTATCCTGACATCCAAGCGTTGTTGCTGTTGTTATATTTGTCTTTCAAGTTTTTCCAAATGCTATTCTTCAAAAATGTATGATCTCCATAAATGTTTCTTTGGATATAGCAAAGAAAGTTGATGTGAAATCAAATGTTGATTGAAGTAATTATTCCACTATGAACGGGTTACCCTAGCATTCCGTTGTTGTTGCTGCTGTTGTTATGTTTGTCTTTCAAGTCTGTCCTTTGTATATAATCCAATGTGACAAATCAGGAATCAAACACAGTCCGAACAACTTTTCAAAGTCAAGGAAAAACAAATATATCAATTAGTATTTTTCCAGAAAATGGCTCCATGTATAATTGCAATCCAAACAGTCAATTCTAGAATACTGCATAAACTTCCCAAATGATCTGTGGTAATAAGTTCCTAATATTCACAAAAGTCCGCTTTTAGAATATGTTGTAGGTATGATTTGATCTTTTATCTCAATTGAAAATCAAACAAACATTCATTGTATCTGACATTTCGGAGCAAAATTCACCACCTCCACACATTCTATAACTATTGTTCATTGATCAGTATTGTCGGCAACCCAATCATCTCCTATACCAACTGAAAAGAAAAGTTCACATAAAGTTTGTTTTTTTATTTACCCACTCACAACCAAATGATGCGTCATAAACAAAAACAAATATATAAATAGGCTCCTTCCAGTACAATCGAACTCCACAGCCAGAAATATCATGATATATAATCCAAACGGTTGATCATAGTGTAAACAAACGCTGCACATATTACAAACATGTGCACAAGAAGTTCACACGAAACTATGAAACTGCCATTTAAATCCAACACAATCAATACGATCATAGAAACTGTGTAAAGGTGTGCGTGTACAAGCGTTCGTTGCCCACCCAAGCAAGCATCGCTTTTACAATTGCATGCCTCCCTCTTGTGTTGGGACCACAATAAGCGTTAGTATATTTTCTAACCGTGATTGATTTCCAATATTAATCAGGATCATCCTTTTCTCTTCTTTCTTTTCTCTCCCTTTCAATACAAGCTCCTTTTTCTTTCCTTCTCTTCTACATGGCAATCACACTTTATATCTCCTCTCTCCATCTCTCTCTCTCTCTAGCGCTCGCTACAATGATGTCTATTTCTTTACTCTTCATTCATTTTTTTTTCTTCATCCTCTCTATTTAAAAGGATGATCCCTTCCCGTTACTTCTAGACTTTGAAGTGTCTGCATTGTGGGGAACATGAAGTCGTGTGTGGTCAACCATACAGGGTGCTCTAGCTAGATAACTGACTGCGGTTATCGCTCAAGGCTTAACATAAAAAAGTTTTAAGGAGGAGGGGATACAATGTGCAAAAGAGACATTCCTACAATGCTCAGACACTTTCAATTTCGATATTCGGTACAGTTACAATGCTTTGAAGAGTTTAAAAGTTAAAGGCACATGTTTAAAAGTTAAAGTTACAGTTTATATATTCGGTACAGTTACAATGCTTTGAAGAGTTTCAAAGTTAAAGGCACATGTTTAACTTGTTCCTGTACATAATCATAATGTGTTGATTTTGTTGTCATGCGCAAAGGCCTAAGTTGGATAGACAAAGAACAATAAAATAAAATTAAGATCGTGAAATGAACTAGACTCTGCATTACTAGGCTAATAGACAAACATGCATATAAGAGGGGAAAATTCAAATTTAATTTTTGTATTTATTTACTTTTCAAGCCCACTTGAAAACATGAAAACAGCACTGTACAATTGGTTTGCATTTAACTCTTTGCACATTTATGGGGGGCTCTTTTATGCTTTTCGGGGGCTCCTTTTGGCATTTCGGCAACTTTGCTCCTGAGGCCCCATGTATTTTTTCAATGAATATACGAATACTGATACTCTAACTCACAAATTTGAAGTTTTGCAGCATCCTTTTTACCAGGATCATGTATTTATAAGTTCTTTGCAATTTCCAGATGATCTTTCCACTCTTCATACCTGTACATTTTGTTATACTTGTTCAGCTGTACTGTATGCTTTCTTCATGTTATTGTTATAATTTGTATGCTACTGTTTTTATGAAAGTTGAAAATTAAAATGTCATCTGATGATACTACTGTGCTCCTTTAAGAATTTATTCTCTTTTTTACCCTCCACATGTACGGTAATGCTACTTAGAGGGTTTAACGACTAATGCTAGATAAGTTTTTTCATGCTTAATGTGAGTTCTTTAAAAGTCAGTGGAGTGGCCTAGATGAGTGGGTTTGTTGGGGGTATTGATGAAGATACTCAAGAGTTGACAAAGATTGGTTGATTGATTGTTGGTAATGAGGAGTGGTAGGAGGGACACTGCATGGAGGCAGATGCCTGAATCTCAGAGATGGCTTAACTTTAAAGGCAAATATGCGTGGGTTAAAATGGGTAGTCAGCAAAATCTAACTCGGACTCCACCGTAATCTCCCGAGGTAAACTTACGATGTGTGTTGGATCGATCTAGAGCGGTGCTTATATATATTCGGAATATCTGAACACGGGCCTTCATATGCAGCACACAGCTGGTAGCTAGTATGTACCGAGCGATTGAGGTAGTCGAACCGCTCGAGCTATCCCCTGAGGCAATACAGCGCTGATATCATGATAAGATAAGCGTGTTACGTAATACTTTCGCTCGTAAAAATCTCTGATGGATATTCGACCATGATTCGACTAGTACAAGGAGTGCGTCCTTGGTAAACAAACATTCCGAACGCGACTATTTTCGACTCGGTCGTTCGTGAACTGGGACAGTTTGCGATCACAACTTATAACTGAGCAAAGGGGGATTACGTATCGTGCGTAAAAGTGCGCAATATGAATTCGCGCATCTGATATACCAGTCTGAATTGTCTTTAACTGACTTTCCTCAATTTAAGCACTCTAAACAGTCTTAATTCCCACCCAAATCAGCATAAAGTTTTGTTGAAATAGTGATTAGATAGACGGTTAATTGACAACTATTTAAAAACCTGTTTTGTAATTTTTTTAAAAGAGGAAGCATTTTTTACATTTTGTTAACGGCTGGTTCAAAATTATCGAATAATTGTGGTGCCCCACTATACCAAAACTCAACTATCCCTTTAAACAAATCTCATCACATAAACAGTTTCTTAATTCTAGAGGAAAGATTTTGCTAAATTAAAAAAAGGAAAGAAAGAAAGAAATGGAGAATAGATAATAAAGGCAATGGTGAAAATAGAAATGGAGATAATCTCAGCATGCCATCTCCTTACAAAGTAAAAATAACCTTTCCCTACTACATTAAAAATCTGCCCTCTTATTATCCTAAACAGTGACTCCAAACAATAAACTAGTGACAAAAGGAGAGATATAGAAATAATCACTGCGTGACATCTGCTTAATGCAAACTTTTTTCCCTTCCACATTAAAAAGATCCCTTTATTATAACCTCTTTTTTATAATCCTCTCAATGGGCGTCATCAATTCCTGCTGAGAGGGCGACTTTTACCGGAAACATTGGATCTTCTATTCTCTAGGAGTCATTCTTTGAAGTTTTCATTGTCCTATTTAAAAAAAAATCAAACCTTATTGTGGTCCATTCTCTCCAACTTCAACGATTCCCGAAGTTTTGCGCCTCTTTTCATTCCATACGTTGTCACCTTTTTTCCCACTTCATTTCATGTTTTTTTCTCTCCCAGTCTATTTCCACTATGCCACACTAACAAGAAAATATCCTATAAAACACTATTCAACTCCTTGAGTGCCAAGCTTGCATTTTTGCAATACACACAAATGCCATAGAGCATTAAAATCCCTGGTACATGTACTTTAAGAGTTAAACTGAATGATATGTTGCCAACTGCAGAAAATTCTTTAAAGTGGACTTCCATACGATTTCAAGCTTCTAATGATTGAAAGACAGATATTCTAGGTCAATAAACACAATTTTGTATGAAAAAAGTATGATTGTGGGTTCTTATAATTGGTTTTGAAATTCTAATGACACAAATTCGCGAGCGAGCTTGTTCTATCCCACAATGCACCAATTTGTGACGTACGACCCTCACTATGCGCCTATCTATGTTTTTACACTGCAGCGAATGTGTTCTTTTGATCAGACCAATACAATGCTCGATCATGAATAGTTTAGTCCACGCTGCGCCACTGACCGTGCCTTTGAGCATTACTGCATTGTTGAGCCGTTTGAAAATACTTGCCTGCCCGATATTGTAACACGTTTGGCTTTCATTGGAATTTGAATAGACACAAAGAGGTTATTGGATTTGCTGGCTCTGCATGACCGGCTATGACCGGATTCAAGCCTACTCAAGAAATTGAGCAAAGTGAGGGTGCTACGTAAGGGTCTTATGATTGTGCGCGGTAAATTTAATTATTTCCTCAGAGTTAATGACATTAGAAAAATCTCTCAACCAAAGTGAGTCAAATCCTGAAAATATTCAAGCACATCCCTAGATTTATTTCCAATATACTGTATTTGTTTAAAAACCGTCCGGAATTCTCCTTTAAATAGTAACATATCCTTGTTAAAGGCCAATGCAACTCTAGAATAGAGATTATCCTACTTTATACAACGCAATATGCTTATTCATTTCGAATAACATTACGCCGACTCAGATTTCTGATTTGGAAGAAATATGTGCAAACACAATCGGGTACACCACTATTCATGCGAACTCAGGAGGCCGCCATTGTTACGTCCATGCGGACACCACTGTACCGATCAATGATGCATTCCTGCACTTAAAGGGGAATTCCACCCAAGAAATGTGATGTTTGCTATAAAATGAGGTGAATATGAAGAATCATGATTGAAAATCTGAGCCAAAACGGTAGAGCAATACAAAAGTTATGACAGGATGAACTTTGCTCCGATTTTTAGTATCGTTCGCAATTGCTATCGATCGTGACGTCACTTGCGAGCTGCAGCCATTTTGACTTCTACATGGAAATTTTACAAAATTCAAATTTTCTTCATAACAAAGAAACTTTATGAGCTTACCGTATTTGTCGGTGTATTAACCGCACCTTTTTTCTCAAAAAAAAGCTCCAAAAAGGGGGGAGCGGTTAATACACGGAGATAGGAAAATTGTACACGCAAATTGCCTAGCCAGCGCCGGGCCCTAATACGATGCGGTTAATACACGGAGATAAGATTCACAAGTGACCAAAGTCCACCTCAGCAAGGCATTCATACTCATACGATGCACGGAAAATACAAGCATATTCCCCCCAAAACAAGTCATGCAGTGTCTTTTATGTTTCTCTTTTACCTCTTCCTAAATATTGCTCGTTGTTGCTGCGAAAGCAGCTTTGAAGATTCACGATCATTGCTTCGATCTTAGTACGAATCCTAACATGCACCCGGCCGCGCGACTGGCACTTGGCCGAGCATGCAGGCGGGGATTCTCTTTCCCGACCCCCGGCCGCCGATGCTCCAATACAGCCCGCCATATCACTCATATACTTTGCGTGCAGGTTATCGGGTCTATTTTGTTACGCGAGATCCATCCGCCGGGGATTTCCCCAATTCCCGGCGGATGGATCTCGCGTAACAAAATAGACCCATAACCTTCACGCAAAGTGTATGAGTGATATGGCGGGCTATCGGAGCATTTGTTTAGTACCGGGCGGACTGGATGTCAACGTTTGAGAATCGTTTCATCCATGTCGACGATCGACGACGATCGTATGCCGTATTACTCGCTATTATTACTTACTATTTCTGAAACAGTTTTCAAGAGTAGATTCAACATAATTTGAACTAGAAAGAAGGAATAACATTAAGGTACATTTTTTTTTAAATCTCCGTTCTGATTGTTTTATTGGTGAAATCTTCGTTTTGTTGTCTAACGTTTTATGTAGTCCCATGTGTAGTGATCCGTGTGGCAAATTCAACAGAAGTTATAGATTCTTCTGCTGTGAAGAAGGCCTGATAATTTTCTTTATTTACTTCGGAGACTTCAGTAAATAAAACAAAATTCATATGCAAAAATTCTCTGATAGATAAGCTATTTTTGGTACCTTTCCTAAGAAAATGCTGACCATCTAAAGACTAAAAATCAAGAATTATACTATCAAATTTTTTTTTTTTTCATGGAAAAACGGCCAAAGTTGGGGGTGCGGTTAATACATCGGAGCGGTTAATACACCGACAAATACGGTACACATTCCAATGAGGTTGGCCCATCGATATTCTTCTATGAATTCGTGAAAACAAGCAGAGAAAAATAAATTTTAAGCTATGAAAATGAGAAATAAGTGTATTTTCATGTACTAAAGCCATGGCGAGTTGCTCGTGAATGATGTTGCATATGGTGGCAATTTTGAAACGATCGCTCATTACTACATGATGTTCAAATAGGTATAACTCCCGTGTTTCTTGTCCGATTTTAATCAAATTTTCACCAATTATTCCTCTTGTTCTGCTTATTCAAATAACGAATGGTTTTATCAGGCCCGGAATACCCCTTTAACTAGTTTTCACCGCACCAAACCATTGTTTGAATACTTGTAGACACTTTGATGAGTCTGCACGAACGTCATAATTTGCGAGGCATGTCGGGTAGTTACACGAACATGGCCGCTCCCATCATCTTTTGCCGCCGTAAAAATGAGTAAAATTTGGGTATGTTCACAGAAGGATTTCATGGGATCCAGGAGGCCAAAATTGCCAAGTCATGTATCAAATTAAATGTATGTTCACCCTCTAAATGATAATAGTAGCCGAAAGCCATATTTTCATTGTCCTTTAATCAGAACAACTGAACAGTGCACACACATGTATGCAGTGATTTTGGGGGGCATCAAAACCTGGAATAGATTAATAAATACAATTACAACACAGTCATGGAAGTAATCCCTTGCCTATGGGAACCGGGTGGGCTATGTGCAAAGTCTATGGGGATTGCAGAATCTCAAAGGGAATGGGTTAACCCATTCAGGCAGGACTAACTGATTTTGCTATAACATGCAATCTCCATAGACTCCAACCCTGAGTATATCTGGGACCAGTCCTGAATCGGTTGAGAACAAATTAAATGAAATTCCCAGGCATATCGTGACCTGGGAGAGGTCCGTTTTCCTTGCTCACTATCACAAAGACAAATTCTTCCATTTGCAACCATCTTCGTCAACAACTTTACTCTGCCTATCAGCCCCTCGTGGGAAATCAACATTACAAAGTCATGTCCTTTTTAAAAATGTCAAAATGGGTATTTAATCATTTAATCATTCATTTTCAACAAAAATAAGTTTTTGTAAAATGATAAAGAAGGTACTTGTGTTAAAGTATCCTGAGGCTCAAAATTTGATGTGAAAATTAATGCAAGTGTTGTTGAACAAAGTGGGTTTTTAATCAATTCAATAAAAACACTTTTTGTAATGTGATTATTCAAAAGAAACCTTCTTATTTTCAAGACTGACCTATTAACCGCCATATTTTTTTAAAAGAAGACGAATGAGAAGAAATGAATTCCAGAACAAGGTTATAGATCCTTTCTGAAATATTATCGCTCATTTATTTTCCCCCTTTTCCACTGGGAGCAAATTTATATTCTGAACCATCTGTCATTTGTTTTTAAAAAAAGATGAACAAAGTTACTTTCTGCACAGATTAACCAATTCCCTAAGTACTACATATTGTAATTTACATAAAGTAAATACGTGGTCTGCAATGACTATACATTGTATGACCAGGGCCCCCGCTACAGAAAGAGTTACAATCAATTATTTTAATTGCAAGTCAGAAAATATGCACAATTGAACTAATCAGATTTGCGCATTTGACTTTATAGTCACATGTTCTAACTTGCTACTAATCCCAACTTTACAAATGTACATTAATATAACTAATGATCACATATTCTACTGCAAAAGAAGGAAAGCCTGGAGTGAAATCAATCCAATGCAATCATTTTAATTTGCTTGATATAATGCCATTGCTTTTGAGTACTCTGATGCAATAGCTCTCTCAAATCCTTGCTCAAACATTACTCAGTCACCACCGGGTTGAACTGTGCTGCTGTCTGCCTACAGAGGGCAGAAGACCTGTTTTATCCTCAAGGAATTTGAGCTACAGGTATTTCTATTAAAATGTTAGTTCTGCAAACCAGAAAGAAACCACTGGATCATGTGAAAGTCTGGCGACTAATTCTCCGAGGGTATGGCATATCATCATGTTGATTTGTTTTTATTATTGGACCATATTACTGCTGTTCAGTAATGAATCATTGATGGAAATTTGATTAATAAATCAAGTGATAGTTTAATGTTATTATCTTACCTTGCGAGGTAGAAACGGAGGGACATCCCCTGCTCGCATCTGCAAAATAGAAACAAAGAAAAAGACAACCTTGTTATATCACTCATAATACGTTTTGTACAATATAATTCAATCTCATTTGAAATATAATGCATAACAGGTAAATTTTATTGTTCATGGATATTATAAAACAAACTAGAATCTGACCAGAAAGAAATCCAATGAAAAAGAGAAAAAAAACGTTAATAGTAAAAATTTAAAAAAGGGGGATATCAAAAACAAAATCAAGGCCCTTTTTTGAAATCCCATAAACATTATACTTTTCTCCTGCTTTCTCATTTTGGCCAACTCTAGAGGGACTCTCTTACTCAATGTCCTAACCCATTCCATTTGGGGAACATGGTGTATCATATAATAATTCCATGGGAATTACAATATCTAGGGGTATCAAGTCAAATTTGCTAGACAAAAATCCAGGGTATAAGAATTCAATCAATAATTTTTATCTCACAATCCCTGAACAACATGCGGCTTTCTCACGTTTCCTCCCACTCTGGTCATCTGAAGTAGGACATTTTGTTTAATTCTCTTTCTTTTGAAATAGATTTTCCATCTCTCCCTTTAAGGGATCTAATAACATCTTCCAAATCCACAAGACTTACTCAGAACACTAGTTGTTCTCTCATACCTTGTTTTATTTGTATAACCAATAGAAGCATAGAACACGTTTAGTTTTGTTGAATTTCCCTAGCGTTTAAAAGATATTTACGATAGAAGTGTTCAGATGTTTAAATTATCCACTGGATAATTATAACTGTGTACAAAGTCGGTGCAATGATTTAGCGAATATCACATTGCATTTTTGCTCATTACTCGGTTGTGTGACATTCATTTACCATGGAATTTTCACACATCACTCAGTGGACATATCACATCACAGAAATACACATATTTATCCTTTTAAAACTAAACCCAACAAAAAAAGTCCCCCGCTAATCAATAATAGCGAAACTTTTTAACGAAAAAGTTTTGAGCAAAATGACATGAGTTATGCATGAGTGAGCACACATTAAAGGCAAAATTGTCACTTTTCAAAAGTCACAAGAGTCATGTGACTTTTGAAGTGACAATTTTGCCTTTAATGTGTGCTCACTCATGCATAACTCAACGGATCAATCTCATTTTTAAAACAAAGTTAGTCAATAAGTGTAGGAACAATCCTGCCAAGTTATTATGCTCAAAACCTTTTCGTTAAAAAGTTTCGCTATTTGATTAGCAGGGGGACTTACTTTTTTTGTTGGGTTTAGACCCCCTCTATCTTTAAAATATCAAACATTTGCTGAAATCCAGGGTGTGTAAACACAATTAAAGAGCTTTAAAACTAAACCCAACACAATTAAAGAGCTTTAACTTGAAATCTCTAAGCAACATTCCTTTACAACATTGTTCTTCTAATCAAGCTAGAGGCTTTCTCTCTTATAACAAAAAAACTCTCTTATAAAATGTATGTTACAATAATTAAAACTAAACCTTCATCTCCAAATCCTTATACAATATTTTGTTATCAAACTAGATGCTTGCTCTCTTTAAAAAGCTAACAATTGTGAAGAAAACAAATCTTGGCGACAAACAGTAAAATCAAACCTCTTTATCTTTAAATCCCTGAACGATATTCACGTTTCTCCCATTTTCGCCCACTCCAACTAAATCCTTTCAGTTCCCAGTAAGTGATGCAAAAGCATACAACCTAAGGCAGAAACTAAAATCAATTTTGGCTTTGTAACATGATCCTGCGACAGATTTGTGATGCTTCTGATTTTCGTCCCTGCACACTCAAGATTTACTTGAGATCTTGAATATTCTAGATTCAGGTGTTGTGCGTGATGAACACGCAGATGTTAGTACATTTACATGTACACCATGGGCGTCGATACTTACGTAATACCTATTCATCAGGGGGGATGAATGAATAGATCATCCCCCCTGATGAATGGGTATCAATGACAGATCGACGCCCATGATGTACACACACACGTACAATGACAGACAAACAAAACTATGCACACATACACATTTACATACAAACATACACACACACACACACACACATGCTTACATACACATCCACTTGTGAATTAACACATCACACATATAAAGATAATTAAAGACTTTTAAAACAAATCCACAAACAGAAGAAGAGATTATAATGCGGTAACACATACAGTATGTCTATGCAATACACTATAGCAAACATGAGCCTACACATTTCTCCCCCACAAAGCATGACTTTTTGTCTATACACTAACACACAAACAATTGTTTTTTATTTTCCTTGCTGGCTTACAGTATATCAACCTTACACAAATTTGAGAGAAAAATTTGTAAAAAAAAAAAAACTTAAACAGTTTGAAGGACTTTACTGATTTCACTTTTGATAATGGAAAGTTTCACCTTTTCCGTCATAGTGATAACATTTCAAAAGTTTTGACAAACAAATTATAAATAAATCAAATATATGTACCACGCCCACACATTAAAAAAAGATCAAGACATTCTAAATTGAGTCTTATTTGTTAGGCTAAAAACAGCACTTTAAAACAAATGATTAGGTCGGGTACACTTATGGTGTCAACTAATTCTTAAAATAGATATACTGATTTGTTTGTATCTTCTATTCCCTTTCCTTTTCTTTGATTTTGTGATAAATGCTTAAAGCTTCTCGTTTCGAAGATATTTGTCAAGCCTTAATTTTTCAAATTAGAAAGAGATCGATCCCTGTCCGTGTTATTATCTTTCATACCCCTTTTTTTGATTGTGTGATAAAATGAGAGCTATTTTGAAGAAATTAATTGGCCATATTTGTCAAATTTGAAAGGGTTCCTTGCTGGGTATCTTTTACGCTTGTTCTTGATTTGTGATAAATGTTTTCGAATCGTCATGTCAAGGATATAACAGCCTTCAGCCAAATGATGTATAATTTGTCCGCAGACAGAAATGGAGATGGTTGTTTGTTAGAACATGGGTCCTAACGAGCCCTTGAATATATTTAAAAGATAGCGTTTGCAGGCATCTTCAATGTTTAGTGAAACATTCCATAAACTACAAGGATATTACATCATATTGCATTCACAGTTATACAGGATTAAAATGAAACAACAGATCGACATGATCTTTAAAGAGAATTTAAAAAAACAGAGTTGAAAAATAGAGAACAATGTGTAGTAGGAAAACAAACTTAATTTGCATACAACTTTTTAGAGTTTCTTAATATTGAGATGGTTAACCTGCTCAAGAAAAACACAAATGGCAAAAAAACAAAAACCCGAACAACCAAACAAACAAACAAACAAACAAATGTGATTCATGAAAAGATGATCTGGTCTAGTGGTCAGAGCTCTGCTCTTCGCACTAATCGGCCCGGGTTCGAACCCAGACCGCGTCTCTCGGATGGTGACGATAAAGGGCAGTCCCAGACATAAACAATTATATTCATAATTGAATGAACACGTAGAAAAAATAAAAAATAAAAAATAACCAAACTAGCAGCTTGGTATAAACAAAATTGACTGACTGGGGACAATTCAATTTCATATATTATGCTTTCCCACATAACACAAAGGCTGTGATATCATAGGGCTTGTTCCTCAATGTGTTTAACACCCTGAGTGGCAAATTAAATTTAAAGAATCTGCCTTACTCAGTTCTTTGAGACAAATTTACATTTGAATAGCTTAAAAATACCCCTTCTAACTACACTGAGCAGAAAGAAGAATTCAGCACTAACTTGTCTATTGTGTACAACTAGGTACACATTAACATTTCTTGGCCCCGTTACAGAAAGAGATGCAATCGATTGTAAAGTTGCAATTAATTGTAAGTCAGATCATGTGTCTAAATGCGCAAATTGTCTGACTTGCAATTTATTTATTGTAACTTACAATCGATTGTATTTCTTTCTGCAACGGGACCCTTATCTTATTCTTAGAGTATTGTGACTGGAATCGGCCATGGCACTCAGAGAGTTAAGGTAACATTTAATGAGCAAGGGCAGACATGGCCTGAAGACATTTTAACCAAAATCTACTTTACTATTAGTTGCATCAGGGATTCCTAAATAACATTAATGTTGATCTGGGGATATTTATCACGGAAGTACATTACGGGTCCCTGTAATGATTACATTTTCTTTCGTTTTAACTAATGCAAACTGGAAAATAAAAACTGGGGGGGGGGGGGGGGTAGGGTTAGGGGTAAGTTTGGAGCTTCCAATTCTATGTCACATGCTACAGAGTGCCCATGCTCGAACACCTACAAATATCAAGATAATGATGATGAGGATGATGATATTGATGATGATGATGATGATGATGATGATGATGATGATGATGATGATGATGATGATGATGATGATGATGATGATGATGATGATGGGGGATGATGATGATGATGCTGCTACTTAATCCGTTCCCTTCGAGATTTTGAAATCCCCATAGACTTTGTACATAGCCCACCCGGCTCCCGTAAGCAACGGATTAAGATTAACAAGATTGGCAAGGGTTAGGGATGCCGACAACAACAACAACAACACTAAAAAATAATGATAAAAACATTATTATTATTACAATTTTTGTTGTGTATAATAATTTGTTATAAATTCTCTGTGCACTTTATAATGGTAACAAGATAGAAGTTGCATTGGGATGTATTTGTCATTCATTAGAGCACATCAGCGCATGACATAGAATGCCTTACAATGATTTAACCAAGTCTCACTGTTTGAACTCTAATTATACCGAGCATGAGACCACATTTCTCCGCCAAGCCTTTGGGCTTTGGTATTAATTGATTCAACAAATGTTCAATCTCAAAGGCCTTTTTAAAAAATCTCTCTCTATCTTTTGGACGTACGATCTACAAAGTTTTTTATTCCACATTTCTTTGCTATTAATTATTTTGGCAATCTTGACAATCTCTACGTTATATGATAATCGTTCCATCAAACAGAGAATCTCACATTTCTTTGATAATAATTGTTTCAACAAATTTTCCACCCCTCCAAATCCTTTGATATTTAATCATTTTGACAAACTGAAAATCTTTAAATTCTTTGGAATTGATTACTTTGACAAACGAACATTCTCAAACAATTGGTATTGACTATTACTACAAACTGACAATGGCCACAGTTCTATTTTGAGATACCAGAAAACTCTTTCAAATTAATTCAACCAAAAGCTAAGGCAATGAGCAATAAATGCAAACTATACATTTTATAGGATATACAAATTAATGTTAAAAGAATGTCTGTATAATTATAGTCAGAATGAAAATAATTGACCAGTATTAATGTTATAGCATTTGTATACATAGAATTGTCTTTTGATGTATAATAATGCCATTTTCAAAAAAATTACATGTATGTTATCACATAACTTGTATGAGGTTGTCGGAGAATAAATCAACATAACTGAACTAAACTAACATGCATGTTCATACGTAGAAGAAGAATATTTTTCTTAAATTTTGTTTTATACCCTGAAGTATTTCTTGACTGGTCTTGGACAGGTTAAGAACGTTTTGATATTAAAATACAAATAGCATTTTGAGTTTATGCGATTATGCCAAACTGCCCAAATGAATTTTTTTTTGTGCAAATTTCACAGCGGAGTAAACCACCTTATACTATGAGAGCACAATTGTATATTAATCCAATGCACTTTCCCTTGCCTGGTATTAAAAGGGTTAGTAAGAGATGACAACGAGACATGTCACTTCATATGCCAGACCAATAAATCATCGCTGGTATAAGAATGGGTTTTCTGGTGAATTCAGAGACATGTTTCCTGTTTGTCATGAAAGTGATTGCATGGACACAAATATATATATAGATATATTCAGCTGCAACCTTATGACAAACACTTGTAACCAAATTGTGTAAAACACACAGAGATAGTTGAATACACACCCAAACACACATTCATATCCACACATACATATGCGCACATCCAAAATGTCAAACACTTAAAGCTAGTTGGAAGTATGCAGTAAAAACACACACTAACATATACACATACAATCATACAAACAAACAAAGTCACACATAACAATATATTCAAACGTGTACATTTAATTCACTAGCACACAAATAGTTCATGTACATATTTATTTTCTAATCATTAAAAGAATGAATAATGACTACTTTGCATGTGTAAAACAAAATAAAAACAGATTAGATGCCGAGAAATGTTAAAATAAATTGTTTCATCCTTAAATTTTGTTAAAAATCTGTGTGAACCTTGCCCCAGATGCATTTCCGAAGCCAACAAAGACGTTTAATTATATCACGTCGCTAGATTCCTTAATGACTCTATCTTCCCCTCGTAACATTGCTTGATTAATGTCCATGAAACATCATTAGATGATACCAATGACATGAAACACCTCTCCCTAATGATGCCAGCTTTATATAGCGCCTTGCTTCATGTCGTTAGAGCCCTAGACTTTACCCCCATAATTGCCTCCGACAAATCAAGCGCAGTTTAATTTATCTTTTCCCTTCTTTAGCTTCTCTTTTCTCTTTTGATACTTCTTCTTCTTCTCTTTGTGTCTTTTAGTATTTATTAATAATACAAAAATGTTCCCCGTTTTCAGACTCTTCTTGTTCTTTTTATTATTCCTCTCTTTCTTTCTTTTGTTATTCTTTTGCACATCTAAGTCCTTCTTTTCTTGTTGTTCCTATATGTTGGGTTTTCTTTTACCATACATCTTTCTTAGTCTTAACCCGTTCCTCACTAGAGTTTGCAATGCCCATAGAGTTAAAGGGTACCACCACCCAAAAGTAATATTCTTATTATAGAAAGGTAACATCTTTAGTATTCGATTCCTTCAACAAGTTCACAAAAATATGTTTTCAGAAAAAATATATAATTGGAAAACGCATCACCATTCTCAACCATGCGCTCATGCGGTCTGAATGCAAAGACTATATGCGTGCAGAGCCAGAGCGCTCTATGCAGAGCGAATGAATCATCCGGGATTCTATTGACGTACGCGTGAATAGCACTGGCGCACTCGCAAATGCTTGGCCCGTATGGAACCAGGAAATAGCAGTGGTTCCGTAAGTGGTGGAAATTAATTGCATTGTTTATGAATTACACAACCCTTTGCAAAATGTCGGGTATCTATTTGATATCACAAAACGGTACCAAAACATATAATAATGTGTTGTCCTTTGCCTGGTGGTCCCCTTTAATACAGGGCCCACCGGGTTCCCATAGGCAATGGGTTAACCTGTTCCCTACTAGAATTTGAAATCCCCATTGAGTTAATACAGGGCCAACCGGGTTCCCATAGGCAATGGGTTAACCCGTTCCCTAATAGAGTTTGCAATCCCCATAGAGTAAATACAGGGCCCACCGGGTTCCCATAGGCAATGGGTTAACCTGTTCCCTACTAGAGTTTGCAATCCCCATAGAGTTAATACAGGGCCCACCGGGTTCCCATAGGCAATGGGTTAACCTGTTCCCTACTAGAGTTTGCAATCCCCATTGAGTTAATACAGGGCCCACCGGGTTCCCATAGGCAATGGGTTAACCTGTTCCCTACTAGAGTTTGCAATCCCCATAGAGTTAATACAGGGCCCACCAGGTTCCCATAGGCAATGGGTTAACCTGTTCCCTACTAGAGTTTGCAATCCCCATAGAGCTAAATACAAGACCCGACAGGTTCTTGTTCTGACTGGTGTCTATGGACAATACATGTTTATAGCGAGATCAATCAGTCCTGAGCAGGTTAAATTCCCAACTCTCTTTCTTTATGAGTATATCACACTCTTCCTTGCCATATCTAAGTACTAGATTTGTTCAACCTTTGATGAGTTTATCACATACTGAGCTCTAGGTAATTTGGTAGGCTTACAAGTGGCATAGCGCCAGGGAGGGGGGGGGGGGGGGAGAGAGAGAGAGAAGGGGGGCATAATTATTAAAAACAATTAAAAACATACAGACATAAAATAAATGAATACAGAGTATGTGCCCCCAAAAAACAACAACAACACACAAACAAACAAACACAACAAACAAACAAACAAAAACAAACAAACAAAATAAATAAAAAGTATAAAATAAATAAATTTTAAAACAAATGTGAGGCCCCCAATCAGTCTTGACCATGCTTACGCCAATGGGCATATATTAAATCTCTTCAAAGTAGATGAATCCAGCACTCAATAAATGGGCGCAACTTAATTAAACTGTTGCAGACACAACTATCGCAAGATACGTCAGGTTTGGGGACTACGGGTGTTATACCCAAACTAAATTGGCTATCATCTATATTGTTTCAACCCTTGAGAGTCTGACAGCATGCATGGTGAGCTTTAGACAAATTGGTAGGCCTATAATAAATCTCTTCAAAGTTAGTCAGCCATAATTGGGTGCAACTTAATTATACTGTATTTGGGGTATCAAAACTAACTTGGCATTCACTCGTGCACATTGCTTCAATGTTTGAGAGGTTCATAGCGGCTTTAGACAAATTGGTAGGCTTAAAGGGTACCACCACCTGAAAATAATATTCTTATTAAAGAAAGGTAACATCTTTAGTATTCCATTCCATCAACAAGTTCACAAAAATATGTTTCCAGAAAGAAAAATATATAATTGGAAACGCATCACCCTTCTAAAGCATGCGTTCATGCGGTCTGAATGCGAAGACTGCGATGCGTGCGGTGAATTGCGATGTGTGTACAGAGCGAACGAATCGCTTGGGAATCTATTGTCTACAAACGTGCGCGTGAATAGCATTGGCGCACTCGCAAATGGTTGGCCCGTATGGAACCAGGAAATAGCAGTGGTTCCGTAAGTGGTGGAAATTAATTGCTTTGTTTATGAATCACACAACCCTTGCAAAATGTTGGGTATCTATTTGATATCACAACACGGTACCAAAACATATAATAATGTGTTGTTCTTTGCCTGGTGGTCCCCTTTAATATAAATCTCTTCAAAGTTACTAGCACAGCACTGAATAATTGGATGCAACTTGGTTAACCCTTTGTTTACATGAACCTGGTGGGTCCTGTATTCGTACCATAAACTGTACCATCCCTTTAATACTCATATCTTGTCCTAAACATTATATTACTATAAATTATATAGAGTCGTTCAACCTCTACAATGCATATAAATAGTAATTTTTTCTCCTTTTTCTTCATATTCATTCAGGCATATGCTAGATCAATTACGTTTAACTAATAAATCCTGTCAGTGGAATTAAAGCCTACCTCTGGGAAATCACTTTCAATTTAGCAAATATACGTGGCCTGTTTCACTGCAGTGAATACTAGAATATGCATAATTTATCAATCATAGTCATAGAATCAGTCCAGCATTCTCAGTATGAGATATATCCAAATAGGCAATGCAGAGTTGCACAGTTGGTGTCTCTGAACATCAATTTCTACTCAGCCTCTTGTCATATCACAGGTTGTTTTTTTAAAGGGATCTAGTAACTTTGTTGACATGTGCAAAGAGCGACGAATGGTTGAAAAAATGTGTATTGTTGTGATCTAATATGTCCACTAGGTAATGTGTGAAAATGTCACATTAAATGGATGCTATATGGCCGAGTAATGCGCGAAAATGCAAAGTGATATTCACCAACTCATTGCACTGACTCTGTATACACGGTTACGACTATCCAGTGGATAGTTTAATATCTGAACAGTTCAATCGTAAATATCTTTTTAACGAAAGAGAAATTAAAAAAAAACTAAGCCTGTCCCATGTTTCTATTGTTAATATGAATACACTAAGAAATGAGAGAACTGCTAGAGTTCCAAGTAAGTTTTGAGGATTTAGAAAATGTTACTAGATCCCGTTAAAGGGAAAGTACAGTTTTGGTTTAGAGAGCGCTTCAAGAAATAACTTCTTTGTGAGGTAATGAAAATATAAGTGTAATACTTGAAATAGCACACAATTCTAATGACATAATAAGCTTTGTTTGATCAAAATCATTTAAGAAACAGTTATAATATCAAAATATAATGGAATATACACCCAATTGGAATAAATTTTAGAGCCCAACATTCATTTTTGTTACAAAATTTATAGAACAAAGCATACAATTCTTTTCTTTAATAATCTGTAACATATCACATGTTCCTTATTACTATTATATAACCATTTCATGCATTTCATTTGACAGATAAGCTATAAGTAACATCACTTACTCACAAAACGAATGCATGCATTGACTCTATTATACCTCCTACTTATCAACTTGAAAAGTTTCAATCATGTATGATATATTCACTGCACATAATTGCTAGATTTAGGTCTACATTTGACTTACATTAAAAAATAAGTTAAATGATAAATTCAGCGCGCATAACTGCTCAATTTGGGTGTGCACTTTTGGAATACAGAATACTCCGCTGGTAGTAAAGAACTCTGTTGTGGATTTTACCTGGCAGTAGCATACACATGTACAAAAAGTCAACAACAAAAGAAAAAGACTGATCAATGTAACTTGCTAGAAAATGTTGTGTGGGAAAGTGATCTGTGTGTGATGTATCATTTCTGTGATGAGCACTGTCATTTGTTTAACCTCGGCATTGCGGACCCATTATCTCTAGTATAATGTATATTCTCCATAGGATAAACTTGGCATTAATACTTTTGTTGCCTTTGAACGGTTTGCGATCTAGGAATAATGTCACATGAATCATTTCATGTAGCTGTACTGAATTCCCAAGCTTCTAGAGTGCTGTGAATACTGAGCGGAGGGGGGTGGGGGTAGGGGTGCTTGCCCCCCACCCCATCTCACACCCCTTTGTTCAATTGGCAGAATTTGACCCCTCTCTTCTATAGCTACATGTATTTCACTGGTACCTGGAAAATGCATATATATATATTATTCAGATCATGAACCACATTTGCACTCATCATTCGTCCTGCATATATATATTCCCCCAAGGCTTCTCGTTATCAAAGTATACTTTGAAATTCCTCTTAAAATAGCTTGAGTCACAAGCATAATGTCACAGGGATGATTTTGTATATATTGAATACTAATTCTGCTAGAGTGCCATGGATATGAGAGGGGTAGTTGGTCAAGGGGTCCATGCATCACCCCCCCCCCCCCCCCCCCAATCAAATGAAAACAATAGACTATTCTACTGGAAACTGGAAATGCATATTTCAGATCGTGGAAAAAGGGGGGCTCGGGGTGCACGCCTCCTGGCACCCCCCCCCCCCTTCCATCCCTGTTCATTAGATGGCAGACATAGACCCATCTCCTGCGTGGATTGAACTTAGCTATATATGCATGTCACTAGAACCTGGAAAATGTACATTTTAGACCGTCAACCACATTTATACTCTGCATTCGTCCTGTATATCCCCCCGGCTTCTTGCTATAAAGTATGCTCATGAAATGACTCTTTATATAACCCCTTGACAATGGGAACCGGGTGGTTTGTGTACAAAGTCCATGGAAATTTAAGAATCTCGAAAGGAATGGGTTAAAAAGCTTGCGTCACATGCATAATGTCACATGGATGATTTTGTAGATGCATTGAATTCTCAGTCTTTTAGAATGTCATTGAAACAAGAGGGGGGGGGGGGGGGGGTGGGTTGGTTTGGGGGCACATTCATCCCCTCCCCCATCAAATGGCAATAGCTTTATAATTACCCTCCTCAATATAAGCTGGTAAATGCCTTTTTTAGATCGAGAACCTCATTTGTAGTCATCATATACCATCTATATGTATATTTCCCCAAGGTTTCTGGAAGTACACTTCACATTACCCTCGTCTTAACCACTTGAGTCTCATGAATGACTTCATGTATATCATGTCACTATCAAGATGGATAGGTAACCGACAATTTCAAACAACCTCTCAATAATCCCCAGGTTAATATACGTGCACATTGGTCTACAGTTGGGGTTGTATATGATGCAAGTACAACTGATTATTTTCAACCGCGTTTTTCACTTTTTATGAGACCAATTTCCTCCCTTCTGACTTTTTTTTATTTTTATGACACTTGTTTCAACTTCTGCCATATCTGCAATTTCACCCATTTTTTTCCCCCCCGGTGCTTCTTGCATTTTTGTTAAATGTCACAAATGCAATCTACACTGCCTCTGTTATCAAGACCAATATAGAATGCAAGAAGAGAATAATACACATGTATAAAATGCAGATAGTGATGATATATTATACAGTGTCCTTCTTTTTTGCTTTCCTTTTTTCTATCCACTAAGCAAAAAACATGTATTTTTAAACACTTTGCATCATTCAAAAAGAGAAATGTAGACAAAAACACGATATTTGCTGAATGGTCTGTCTGAAATTCATTAACACATTCAGGGCTTATCAGCATGGGTTGGACTGAATGTGGACCATGCAAACTATTGGGGGGGGGGGGGGGGGGGAGGGGTGGATACACTTTGTGTATTTCTTTATTTTTTAAAGGATTGTTTTTATTTTTTAATATAAAATTAAAATTATTGGGGGGGGGGGGGGGGGGGGGGCATGTGCCCCCATGCCTCCAGTGCTACGCCACTGTATCTGACATCCAAAGCTAATTATCACCAAATTGTATATCTGTGAGAATCTTCAAGATTGAAGGAGGTAGATTAAACAGACCAAAAGAAGACCTTAAACAAAATTAATGGCTAAGCCATAATAAAGGAATTGAATCCAAGAGTTCCTCGTATTTAAATAACCCGTTCCCTTTGAGTTTGTGAAATCGTCATAGACTTTGTACACAACCCACCCGGTTCCCGTAGTCAAGGGGTTAACCCATTCACCGCCAGATTCTGAAATCCCCATAGTCTGTGTACATAGCCCATCAGGTTCCTGTAGGTAAGGGGTTAAATATGTTAACCCCTTCTCTACGAGTTTATGAAATCCCCATAGACTTTGTACACAACCCACTCGGTTCCCGTGGTCAAGGGGTTAAGAAATGAAATGCAATGTCAATTCTACCGCTCAAGTATTGTGTGTGTATTTTTTTTTTGTACGAATTGTAGTGAGAACGCTATATATGGCCCCCAGAAAAAAAATCACCCCCTATGGCTTTTTAAAATCTCCTCACGATCTTGCAAGCGGGGAGCGTGCATCCGTTTGGTGTTGAATAACAAGTGCTCTGGGTCAAATGGACGATCCTTAACCAAGGTTTCGATGTGTCAGTGTGATTTCAAAGTAAAACCCCTTAAAGTTAACCTATTCAATACTGACTGAATTTAGAAGAAAAAAAACATGTAATTTGAGGACCAGTCATGAATGTGTTAACCCCTTGTCTATGGGAACCTGGAGGGTTATATGTACAATGTCTAGATGGCCTTGGGGATATCAGAATACGTAAAGGATCGGGCTAACCATGTCCATACTGCTCGAGTTCTGTGGAATTTGTGCGCATTCTCCACTCCCCCCCCCCCTTTTGGGGGGAAGGGGGGGGGGGCAGGGGTGTTAAAGTATTGAGTTTCCACATTCATGAATTGTTTAAACTATCCGTGAAGGTTTCATGTCATACTATCGATATTTCTAACCACTTCCGAAACCAAAATCCAACCCCCACGTATATGTTGGAATGAAGTTGTTCTTTTTTTTAAACATTGATGATGCAGAGAAATAGACACACATATAGGATACATGTATCTATGTACACATGCACACACACACATACAATATAATGTGTACACACATACATACATACATATCTATAAAAACATCCATTTATAAACAAATACCCAACATACAAACATTCATGTTCATGTTCATACAATCAGAATTAAACATAATTTCAAAGAAAACATCCATTGAAAAAAACTCACACACATACAAGAGAGAACAAAATAGAATATAACTATTTTAAAACGATGTTGAGAACAAATGTATCAATAAACTTTTCTAAATGGTAGACATATGGCTGAATTAATAACTGCTCTCTTTAATAGTTATCTAAACAAATTTGTTTTTATCACATAAGGTACATTTTACACTAAGTCATTAATGATGCTGAGCGTGTAAATGTCAAAAGCTGATGGGGTTTTTTTTCTTCAAACCTCCCTGTCTCAAACTTTCATTGGCATAGAAAGCACAAAAGCCAAACATATAGCCTACAAAAACAGTTGCTTTATAATTATTTGATGATGTAAAAGGCTATTATTGCTCATTAATACCCAAGTTGTAAGGAAATAAGCTTTAAAATTCAGATAATACAACATGGAGAGGGCAAGGGCTGCCTATTCACAATCGGAAACAAACCGTGAATAATACATTAAGTAGGAAAAAAAAGAAGTTCAAGTCATTTGACCATTTCTAACTCTGTTATACCCTATATTTGAAGAAGGGAAAGGTATTAAAGCTATTATGCAGTACTTGCAGTAGAAATGGTTGCTCTTAAACAATAATCCGCCTATAGAAAGCAGAAAACACTTTTAACCCATTCAGGACGGACTGATTTTACTACAACATGTATTCTCCATAGACCTATATGTCAGCCCAAATATTTTCGGGACCAGTCCTGAACGGGCTAACTTTATAGTAATGCATTTGGTCAATGCAAGCATGACATACAACTATGTACCAAACATGCTTTAACAAAAATATTAAATATTACCATAAACCAAGGATGTGGACACAAAACATACACAGATATGCATATATGGGACAATGTTAAATTCAACTACTAAATCTAGGGCCCAAATATGTCCAATTTGGTAAACAAAATTACCTAATATTTCACAATCGCTAAACAATTGACAAAGGAAGGGATAAAGTCAGAAATCAGGAAATTTGAAAATATAAGGAATACGCAAAAAGTGCCTTTAAAACCCTAGGCCCCTGTGAGATAGAAAAGGTCTTGTAGATATCGATCAGCTGCTCTCCCTTCCTGTACGTCACTATGCATAGGAACACTGAAAATATACCCAAAATGATGAATGCGCCATCTGGGAGCTGAATAGAATACATACAACAACAAAAGCCAAGTACATGTCAGTTTTTACTCATTTGACTAACAAAAAAGCAAACAAGAACATAACCTTATTTTGTTGTGTGACCAAAAAATTGTGTTTTTGTGTGTGTGTACAAAAAAGAAAAGAAAATAACATTAGAAAAGTGTGTATGTGTCTGTCTGTATGCCTGCAGGTACGTGAGTGTGATTTCATATGCATGTATTTAATTTGTTTGTGTGTGTGTGTGTGTGTGTGTTTGATATGTGAATTTAATTGAGTCTTTTTATGTGTATGTACATGTATATGCATTTATTACTTGTACAGTTGCATTCTATTTTACAACACTCTTTTATGGCTCTAAAAGTGTGTATTTAGCTTAAATTTTGTTGGTCAAACAAATCACTTAGTGAATCTACCTTAGATGTGGACTTAGTGCAATGTTTGAAGCATATTTTAAAAATGATAATGATTAACCTATTGTCTATGGGAACCTGATGGACACTGTATTAATTATATTGGCATCAACAAAATCTAGTAGGGAATGGGTAAACTCTTTCCTTTCCAGTATGTTACCCTGGGGCACGTTTCACAAAGATCACACAAGTTGAACTTAACTCTAAGTTGGACTTAGAAATTATGGAAAGCTATTTGTAGTCTTGGAGTAAAATATATTCAGAGGCAAAATGCAAGTATTTTAGATTTGTTCATAAATTTTACATCAAGAACATGAAATCCCCTTGATAATTATAACATATCAATGATTTGAATCAACATTTTATGCCTTTTAAACGAAATGTTACAAAATTGTTTCCAAGAAACTAAAAGCTTTCCATAATTTCTAAGTCCTTTAAGTTCTAACTAAGTAAAGTTCAATGAACGATCATTGTGAAACACCCACTCCCCCTGGACCAGACAATATGAAAGCTTGGGTTTTATGGCGAATGCATGTTTTACCATAAATTACATTGTCTTGAATGGGATGAGTTGATTGTGCCCATGATGATTTTTTATTATTGAAACAATAACAATCCCTTTCCATTTTAAAGCAGTTGATTTTGCCATTGATACCGATAATTTATACGATTACAATCACTTCCCCTTTTAACCCCTTGACCACGGGAACCGAGTGGGTTGTGTACAAAGTCTATGGGGATTTCATAAACTCGTAGTGAACGGGTTAAGACGCTGCTCTTGCATAATGTAAAGTAGATTGTCTACATAGATACTAACATGCAGTGTAAAGGAAAAATATAACATAATATGCTGTGATATAATATGAATTACTCATATGGAATGAATTTATTGTGTATAATGCTATAATGAGAATCCCATAAACGCAAACAAAACAAAACAGAACTTGGCCCGCGAATCATTGAATTCAGCTTACTACACCAGTATTCTTACCAACTGAGCTATATTAGCTCTAAATCGTTGGCTCTTTTCATCCTTTTACATGTTCATTCTAGTCACAAGCTAAAAGACTTCACACACTCTTTAAAGAGCTCTAGTAACAGTCAAATCCACACAACTTATCAAGAACTATAGTGGTTCTCTAATACCTTGTTGTATGCGTATCACCAATAGAAGAATTTTGTTGTTTTCAAATTTCCCTTTTAAATGTTCACACGTTACTCAATGGACATATCAGATCACATCAATACACATTTTTATCAACCATTCACTGCTTTTTGCACATGTCAACAAAGTTACTGGATCGCTTTAAAAAGAAATAAACTAGGGCGGGAGAGATCGCCTGAAGGTATACAAGCTTTCTAAATCAATTAATCCTAAACATGTCAAAGGAACGGCAATTTATCTTTACACACCCTAAGATTAAGCAATCAAACGTATCATCTGTTGTTTGTGTAAAATACTTTTTTTTTTCTTCAAAAAGCAGAGTTAAAATGATCAAAGATGCCGCGATAGCGCTGGCTGGCGCATACCTGGCTCTTATCAACATTTCCTAGGTACCGACAGACAGCCTCCGCAATCCATCTGAGCCAGTTAATTACTCACACAAACATCGTAATTCCCTGGACAGAACAAATATTTACCATATCGGTGACAAAGGAGAGAAAAGAAAGAGGGAACTAGCAAAAAGGGAAAAGAAAGAGAGAAATATCATTGGGTGAGAGTGAGAAAGGAGTTTAGTCGTTGCCATGGAGGTACTTTCTTATACCTCCTTGGTCGTAGCCTATTATAAGTTCAGTTCTGTAAACCATCTTGTATGTCAGAGCCTTCTCTATGCGATGCCAAAATGTCAGAATTTCAGGAATATTGGTCAAAAATGAGAGAGAGTGGCATTTGGTTTCTATGGGGCTCCAAAACTTCAAACATGACTATCTCTGAAGAAAAACTGTGACTTACCGCCCTTCACCTTCTCAACCAAGAATAAAGGGTAGAGATGGGGAGTGGGGGTATAGTAAGGATAGATGAAGAAATACTAGAGAGAGAGAGAAGTAGAAAGAAGACTTAAAACAGAGAGAAAGACAATGAAAGAAATGAGAGACAGAGAGCCTTAACCCCTTACCATCGAGATTCTGATATCCCAATAGACCTTGAACATAGCCCCAGGATTCTCATAGGAAGTGGGTTAAAGAAGGAGAGAGAGAGAGGGGTATAGGAGCTGTGTGAGCTACAGAGAAAGAGGAATATTGATATATAATGGATATATCATGTTCAAGCAATTGCATTTTTGCCCTAAATGCATTCCTAAAACCAAAAAGAATGCACTCTTAAAACAATATGGAAAAGAAAGATAGAATGGAAATAAAACAAAAGGTAAAAAAAGATTGAATGGAAATATAACGTTCAAGCAATTGTATTTTTTCCCCTAAATGCATTACGTAAACAAAAAGCAATAGGAAAAGAAAGTGTAGGGAGAGAGATACAAATAATACATTACCAAAGCAATGAGGAAAAGGAAAAGAAAAATTAGGAGAGAAATTGAGAATGAAAAAGGGCAAGGAAACCTTGTTTTCCAGCAAATTCATTCTTCCCTGGATACAAACTTGGTCAGCTAAACCACCCACCCATTTTTTCATCAAAAGAAATCAACCCATTTGATACAATTTCACTATATTGTATTACATCTGCATCACACATCCTTGCTTAAAGAGATCTAGTAACTTTGTTGATATATGCAAAAAATGAAGAATGTTTGATGAAATGTGTTTTTTTTGGTGATCCGATATGTCCACTAAGTTTTTGTGTAAAAATTCAATGTTAAATGGATGTTATATGTCAGAGTAATGAGCAAAAATGCAAAGTGATATTCGCAGACTCATTGCACTCACTTCATACACAGTTGTAGCTTTCCAGTGGATAATTACAAATCTGAACACTTCAGTCGTAAATATTTTGTCAACACAAGGGAGATTTGAAAAACAAAAACATGTTACATGTTTCTATTGGTTACAGGAATACAACAAGGTGTGAGAGAATTCCGCTAGATTTATGAGTAAGTTTTGTGGATTTGGACAATGTTACTATAGATCCCTTTAAAATATATCGAGCACTGTTCAAGACTGATTGAGAGAAAAAAAGAAATTAGAAAGAAATGCAAATAATATGAAAAGCAAAGCATAAATTGTTGGCTCAAATTCTATCTCAGGGGATCTACTGATCTAATTCTGGTTTAAAGGTTCCCTGAAATCCAAATGCAAGTTGCCTTCACCTATTATGTATTAGTGTATACATCAACTTTTTGTTAACTATTTGACCTACATATGTTTTGTATATTTTTATACATTTTAGCAATTATTTTCTTCAGGTTGTTATGCCCCATCTCTAAAAAAAAAAAAAACTCTTCAGAGTAAAAATCCCCCAGTGACATCATCTGTCAAAATATACAAAACATATGTAGGTCAAATAGTTAACAAATAGTTGATGTATACACTAATACATATTAGTTAAAGGCAACTTTCATTTGGATTTCAGGGAACCTATGTAAAACAAGAGGACAGAAAAGGGACTAGGACTAAATGTTATGCTTTGTGTAATAAAATCTTTGGCAAATGTAAGTAAAGTGACCACATTTAACTTGTTGTTTATCTATACCAGGGGGGTGTTTCACAAAGATCCTAAGTTGAACTTAACTCTAAGTTGGACTGAAAAAGTATGGACAGCCGTTAGTTTTTAATCTTTTTGGTAAAAGTCCTTTAAAAAGTCATACAATGTTGTTTCAAATCATTAATATTGTTTCTATTATCAAGGAGATTTCATGTTCTTCATGTAAAATTTATGAAAAGTCTAAAATACTTGCATGTTTGCTTATGAATATATTTTATTCCAAGGCTACAAATGGCTTTCCATACTTTTTAAGTCCAACTTAGAGTTAAATTCAACTTTGTGAAACACCCGCCCCTGGTTTAGTTAACCCTTTCACTTTGAGAACTTGTATAGTGCACACAGCTCACCAGGTTCCCATAGGCAAGGGGTTAATAATAATTTTTCAAAACTCTATAATAACTGGCAGCCAAATAGCTGCTCTCCCTGTTTAAAACAACTAGAAAGAATAAATAAAGACTTGAATAATTGTTCAGAAAATCTCCGCAGAAATTGACAGTATTCACATCAAAAAAATTAGCTCAGATATATAGACCCAAATATGTCAGATTACTTCCCTAATTTTATCCCAGGCCAGCTATGAAAGCAGCTAAGACTTTCACTACTGTATGGCTACATACAACTCGATATAACTCAATGGCGTTTTTAAAATGGAGTTACGAAAGTGTTAAGAAAAAGAGCTGGCATCCTTCTTTATAGCACCTTTCCAACACCTGCCTGTCTGGACATACAGAATTCACAAGTGATTTTATTTGTTTTTTTTATGCAAGATTTTTTTTAAAAACTAAAATTGGTTACAGGCATATTCATATATATATATAAAGCGCAATAATGATTTTAGAGGCCACAGAGATTGGAGATATATATACTGTATATAGATGCTCTGCTAGCTACATTAAATGTGACCGGCTATAGCAAAACCCTGCACTTGTCGGTAAAAATCAAAATGTAGATTTTCATACCATTAGAAAGACCTCATCACAAGCTTTCATTTGATGCTTTGTTTTAACTAATTGGTCAATAATTGGCGAAGATATGATTGTTTCAGTTTTAAAAACATAGGTCTTTTTAATACACGCATTGTGTGAACTTAAAATGCCCATTTCTTACAAACATAAATTACCGACAAGTGCCGGGTTTTGCTATAGCAGGTCACAAATAGTTTCATGCTAAGTCTATTATTAATACTATGACTAAGTGGGTAACAAATTATATTTTAACCCATCCACCATGGGGACCTAGTCCACCATGTATTAAAATTCTGAGAAATGCAAAGTCCTGTAGGTAAAGGGTTAAGTTACCAACTCCAGTTAACCCCCTTGCCCATGCAAACCTGATGGGCTATGTACAAAGTCTATGAGGATTTTTTAGAATCTCAAAGGGAACGGGTTTATAGGTGTCGACTATTAAAGAAGACTACACATTAATACTTACCTTGCCCTACCAAAAAAATAGTAATAATAATTGAAAAATAGACTTAGCACGAAACTAGGGACCCTTTTTATTGACATTTCCATAGATGTCTCAAGCGGATATACATCCCTATATATAGCAACCAGTCATCTGAGAGCGTGCTGCTCGTTTCTGAAATTCATATGTGACTGCAATTCTTCATGTGATGACACACGCAGTACCCCAGGGTACCGTTGTACCCCGGTATCCCGCGTTGTGTAGCGCCATCTTGCGTCCAACCGTACCACAGCTATTGCGTTGTGCATGCAGTGCAGCGCGCGATTGTATGCACGCTATACCCACAGTACAGCCCTAAAAATTAAATAAATAATTAAACAAAATGGCGGATTTTCGTCTGGTACCCCAGGGTACCGTTTATGTCATCATGTGCGGATGTGTTTCTTATTATGTTTGGGTGTATACTGTGCGTGTGATTTCATAAGGTTGGAAATTAATATGTGTGTGTGTGTGTGTGTGTGTTTGTGCGTTTAAAATAAGTGAATTTTAGTTTCTTTTTGCACATGTGTGCATTTTAACCATGTAAAATTGCATTTTACTCTTTTTTGTTTCTTTATTTTTGCTCTGCTTGCATTAAAGTCCTTTTGTAATCTACAGTAGATATGGACATGGTATATACCTAGCACACTATTTAACCTGTTAATTACGAGAACCTGGTGGGCTATGTACAAAGTCTATGGGGATTTCTGAATCTTGACGGGAACGGGTTAAATGTTAGAACTTAAAAACAGAGATATGCATGACTTGATGTTTAAAACAAAAATCTCTATTAAGTAACTTCAGATACACGTGTTGACGCTTTCCAAGATTCTGAATAAAACATAAGCAAACTATGCTAAGGCATGTCGAAGAAGAACTCATGAAAGTTTATACGCATGACTAACTGGAATATCTCTCAATGTCATAATACTATGGTGGCCTATTATAACCATTTAGCATATTTTCAGGTGACATCGTCAATAGAATGATATGAATAAAACATAGCATACTGTGATATGGGATTAAGAATAAGAGCTCACAAAAGGTCATACACATAACTAAGGCCAAAAAAAAAAATTTGTTTGATTGGCGTAACGTGCAACCAAAAATTAGGGTAGGTCGGTAGGGATTTTTTTTTTTTTTTTTTTCTTTTTCTTTTTTTTCCGCACAAATACACAAAAACACACACAAAACACATCGCAATTGCAAATTCTATTGCAATTTTGTATTTATTTTTTATTTTTTGTTAATTTTTTTTTTTTTAAATAAAATTCAGAAAAAACCTCTAGGGTCGGCGTGCATTAGCGCCGGTATTTTTAGGAGGCGGGTGGGTTACGCCAATCCAACCATTTTTTCATGGCCTAACTTTGATTCTTGGCAATGTCACACTTCTATGAAGTCTATACAACTATTTAGCGTACTTTCAGGTGACATCTTCAAGAACACTGGCGGAGCGATTGGGGGGGGGGGGGGGGGGGGGGGGGTGAAGGATGGAAATTGGGGGCATAAGGGGAATTTTTGTGAACAAAAAAGAAATTAATGCTAAATATATTACTCATTGCAGATATAGTATCGGAAATAATATCGCTAGTGATATTCGTTTGTCTCGCAATGTATGGTCAACAAGAAATCTAAAAATCACAACGTTTCGTGCGCCGCTGCAAAAAAGAAATTCATAAGGTGTGCCCCCAATCAATTTGCAAGCCCCCCTAACCCCCTTCCCCCCCCCCCCAAATCAGTCTGACCTCGCTATGCCACTGTTTAAGAGAATGATATAAAAATAAAACATAGCAGCCTAACACAACGTTGGTAAGAGTTAGATCCCAAAAAAAAGAAGATATATTCAACTAAATGTTTTTCTACAAAATGTTGGTAATGCTCCTATGTATATTTGTTTAGCATACTTTTAGGTGAGCAGACATCTTCAAGAGGATAAATAAAAACATAACATCATATTACATCCTGTGTGTTAAAAGTTAGAGCTAAAAAATGGTGATAAACATGATTGTTTTTTCCTCACAATGTAACGCTCTAATGGATATCTGTTTAGCATGCTTGAAGATGTGATGATGACATCTTGAAGAGAATTGAATAAAACATAGCATCCCATTACATATAATGTTAAGAATTCGAGCTCACAAGCGACAGATAAATATGACTCAGGTGTCTGTTTTTTTTTCTCCCAATGTCCAAATACACTACATGGTTGTAGAGATATACGCTTCCATGATCGTCCGTTTAGCATACTTGAAGATGTGCTGACATCTCGAAGAGTATGAATAAACCATAGCATCCTTGTTACAACAGGGGATGTTAAGATATAGATACAAACTAATTATACAACATTTCACAGTTTTCCTTGCAATTTCATCTTCTTGTGGTTATCTGTTTAGGATACTTTCAGATGAGCTTCTATCTTCAAGAAAATGAATAAAACATAGAATCTTATTACAAAAGGAATGTTTAGAAATGTATGTATGACTCAGGTATCTGGTTTTTCTCCCAATGTCCAAATACACTCCATGGTTGTAGAGATTCACGCTTCCGCGACCGTTTAGCATACTTGAAGATGTGCTGACATCTCGAAGAGTATGAATAAACCATATTAGCATCCTTTTTACAATATGGATGTTAACCCGTTCACTACGAGATTCTGAATCCCCCATAGACGTTGTACATAGCCCACCCGGTTCCCGTAAGCAACGGGTTAAGATATAGATAAAAACTAAAAATGCAAGATCTGACCGTTTTCCTTGCAATTTCATCTTCTTGTGGTTATCTGTTTAGCATACTTTCAGATGAGCTGCTATCTTCAAGAGAATAAATAAAACATAGATTCTTATTACAAAAGGAATGTTAAGAAATGTATGTATGACTCAGGTACCGTGCAGTTGCCCTATTCCGCCGGACAGATTTTTTAAAGCCTTATTTCTCGCGATATTGATTTTCGAACTCCAAAATTACTGTACACATGGAAGAAGCAAACTATTGTCATTTATTATTCAAGTCTATTATAGAATGACGTTGATTAATTAAAAATCTAAGCCCGATTTTGTTCCGAAAATCGAGCTGGCGATTTAACCTCAGTACTTTGTCAAAGTATCGCCAAGTCGCAGTCGGCTACGCTAGTCTATCAAAACAGGTCTAGAACGAACAAAATATAAAAATATATCATCGCAAATGTTGTTCAAATTGTACTCACGGTACTTGATATGTGATGTTTTCCGTCATGTACATCCACAAACACTTGATTGTTCCATAAAAAAACGATTTTAGGAAGGCTTCCGAAGCAAGCAAAATATTTTGTGACGGAAATCAACACGAAGTTGCAACGCAGCCAAAACTAAGTCTCGGTTTAGATGGCCGTTTTATCAAATATATCCAATGTGTTAGCAAATCCTCCAGTCAACTTGAATATTGAAAACTTCTCCGTAATTTGATATGAACCATTCACTGAAAATTTGAATCAAATACTAATTTTGGCCATAAAACAAATTGAAAACCTCAACGAACGAGCGTCGCCCGAAATGTTGCACAAATCCAAATGTATTCCCACTGGTACGTGCAGTAAAAGAATTATCACTCGGTTCACAACATGGCCACACAAGTGACGCCAATCAACTCCGTTTGTATTGAGTCGAATGAGGCCAGGACGCATCTATATTATTCAAATTGTTGGTCAAGATCGCGCGATTACTATGCGCAATACAAAATGATGAAAATAATCACCAATCAGCTTGGAGGATATCGCGTATATTAGCGCGTTAGTAGCGCCCTGACGCGTGTAATTGCGCAATAACAAAGGCTAGCGCGCGCAGGGGAATTTTCCTTTCTCTCTTTATGTGTATAATGTATTACACATGTTATAGCTATATAGCACTAGTACGCGACCGTATGCATTATGCATTCTGGGGCGCGCAGACTACCGATATACTTATGGAGTTAAGCCAGTGCAGAAAGACCTATTAAGTAGTAAGTTTTGATTGTGTTTAGATGTATTTAAAATTATATTTAGATGATGTCATCTGTAGAACTAGACGTAGCAAATTATACAGATTGATACGGTATAGTTGTCATTGCCATAGTCATAACTTATTTAGAACAATTTCATTTCGCCCGAATGTTGTAATTTGTACCTTTCCTTGATCAATTTTACGTGCAATTTCTATGGGCAGTGGGATTATGCAGCGACTTTTTTAACATTGCATTTTGTTTGGGTTTGTTCCGCCGCCCTTTTTTCTCCGTACTAACACACTCACCAGTCGGGCGAATAGTTGGTACTGAATAAGTAACTTTTAAACTTCACATTTTCCAAGTGGCTTTAAAATCCGCACGGGTTATTACGCACGATAGCAAAGAATCGAAAGCTTGTTTTGCAGTTTCTGCCCCGTCGCCCCAAACGTAAAGTTATCCTTGTTGTCCTGCGCAATGTAGACCATTTTCGGTAGCGCAGTGCGCAGTAGGATCGTCTTTACGATACGGACCAAACACACAGTTTGAAAGCCAATGTTCTCAAGTTTTATGTGTGCGATTCTCGTGTGTTCTTTGCGAGTATTTTTTGAGAAGGAGTAGTTTGAAGGACGCAAGGTTGAAAATTGTCATCGTAATCGCGGTGGCGATTTTATGCGGTCGCACGGTATATGGTTTTTCTCCCAATGTCTAAATACACTACATGGTTGAAGAGATACATGCTTCCATGATCGTCTGTTTAGCATACTTGAAGATGTGCTGACATCTCCAAGGGTATGAATAAACCATACCATCCTTTTTACAATATGGATGTTAAGATTTAGATCAATACTAATACAACATTTGACTGTTTTTCCTTGTAATTTCAGGCTGTCGTGGATATCTGAATAGCACATGTTCAGATGTGATGGCATCTTCAAGAGAATGAATAAAACATAGCCCCATATCATAACATGGATTATAAGACTCATGACCAGAGATGCATACCATTAGAGTATCTATTTTACTTTCATAAAGTCACTACATGGTTCAAGGGACACAGACTTCCTTGACTATTTAGCATACTTTAATAAAAAACATCACCAAAATACCAAAAGAGCATTCATAAATAAAACATACATGTAGGAGACAAATGGTGCATACAAACTGTTAAACGTTCTTCTCACAATGTCACAAGACACTACAAGGCTCTGATCGAGGGAAATATGCTTTCGGTCATACTCTGTCACTGCTAATATCAATCAATAAACCTACCTTTAATTTAATTCGGAGCCGACAGCCAAGACCCTGGAATATTTAGTGACCTGGTAGGTTTTTCATAACAGTGTCATATCTATTGCTATAGAGGGCAGAAACTGCAAATGTTTGCTCCATTTAACCTGTTCCCTACTAGATTTTGCAATCCCCATAGAGTTAGTACAGGGCAACCCAAAGTTCCCATAGGCAATGGGTTAATCTGTTTAACCTGTTTACTACAAGTTGTTGCATTCCCCATATAGTTAATATAGGACCCATCAGGTTTATGTAGGCAGTGAGTTCCTCCACAGAACCGGCACAATTTCTATTATTTTTGCAGTTTTCAAAATTCATTTTTAATCAATCAACTTCAATTGAGAATTTCATTATACAGTAAGGATTGGCATGAAATGAAATTGAGAATGCATTAGATAGAAATACAAAGAATGGATTTATTATGACATTGTAATTGTTCTATTTAACCCGAAGGGCTCAAATTCATAAAACCCCAGTATCCCCATCCCAATCCCCTCGTAGGAAACCAAGATGGAACTGAACCATATATACATCTAGGTCAAGTCAGGTTAATTGTATTGTGGTCAAAAGTCTACAACCGTTTCATCTTATGCAATACCAATACAGATGATCTTTCATATGCTAATAATAATAATAATAATAATAATGCATTTATATAGCACATTTTACATCTAAAACGTTCAAAAGCGCTGTAGGTCCACATTATCGGAAGAGGTGAGTTTTCAATCGTTCTTTCAAAATATGAAATGATTCTCGGTTGCGGAGGGGGTGTCAATGGTATAAACATCGGAATAAGACCGACAAGATGGAAATATGAATATGTCTTGGGCATCGTGGAATTACCCAGGTTGCACTTGGCCGAGTCCCAAGCGCCTGGGGTAGATGTGAATGAAACGGGCTGACTCGATGGGACACCCTATTCTACCTTCCACACATGTAGGTCAGGTCAAGTACATTACATAAACAGTGGTATGTAAGGGAGAGTGTCTAAAGGAGAAGTACAATTCATGGATACACATGTAGATTGTGATGACTGATTTCCAATAGAACATATATGGGCCCCGTTGCAGAAAGAGATACAATCGATTGTAAGTTACCATTTTTAATTGCAAGTCAGATCATGTGTTCTAAATGCGCAAATCTGATTGGTTGAAATGCAAAAGTGTTCTGACTTACAATTAATTGTAACTTATAATCGATTGTATCTCTTTCTGCAATTGGGCCACGGATTAATATATGTGACTTGTTGCATTGTGTTAAATAAAACTCTTGACACTTTTTTTATTGTGAATTATTCTTGAAGTATAATGGCATGGATTCTAACCATATTGTAGAAGAAGACAGCTGAAAAGTGTAAATTTGTGTTTGGTGCGGTCTTGTTGCATAATTCACTTTCAATTACACACAATCAATCAGGTTTTTCTTTGACCAAATTTTCCTTGGACAAAAAATAAATGTTTATTTTTTAAAATCCGCTACACTTGCATACTTGTATTTTGTATGGAATGTTATACTGCTGGCTATGGCAATTTCTGTATTTATACTTTTAGTTGTGAGCACCAATAGATTTAATTTGCTATCAACAACTTAAACATTAAATTAACCGCACAGATCTCTCCATATTGTGATCTACTCTGTAATCTATTCTCTTTATAAGAACACTAATTATCTTTGGAGACCAGACCATATTTATTTTTCATTACATAATGATGTGTATATCATATGCAAAGATATATTATTTAATTTGACACTGGCCTGAAAAGAAAAAAAATAATGGGGCTATTCAAATCATCTTTAAATAATGGGTTACATACTTCAGAGAACAATATGCATACAAAGGAGCATAATTTTTTTCACCTGTAATACAAACATTCATTTGGCAAAGGGGTTTCAAATGTCAGGCACTCGTGTTCCATCAAAGATATATCTACACGTCCGTCCGAGAGAGAGAGAGACCGCATGACAAAAATGTGAGGCATCCAATACCTATAGGTTGTGTCATTATTTAACACCACGGGAGTTTGTTTGGGTGCGTGTCTGTGTGTGTGTCGGTATGTGTGTGTGTGAGTGAGAGTATGCGTGTGTGAGTGTGAGTGTGTATGGCCATGTGTGTATGCATGCTTTTGTGTTTGTGTTTGTGTAGGTGCATATTCCTATGTTTGTGCATATGTGTGTGTGTGAAAATGTCTGTATCTTTGTTTGTGTGTCTGTCATTTTGCATGTGTATGCTTATGCATGTGTTTGTATATGAGTTCACTGTAATGTTTGGACTTGTGTTTTTGTTTATTTTTAACCAAATTGTTCTCAAATACAAGACATGTGATACTCTCGGTGTGTGTGTTTAATTGTGTATATCATTGTGCAATTGTATGTGTGAGCTTGGAAAACTATTCACACTCAAAGGTCTTAAAAAAACATTCCTTTTCCATGTCATAATATAACTTTCAGTATTAAAAAAGGTGCTAAAAAATATACTTACAATGAAAAGCTTCTTTCAAACTTCCTCATTTTTGCCGAGGTCCAGAAAATTGAAGAATCCTTTCAATGACGGGGAAAATGTGAATAAAAATGTAGATATCCTCGACAACTCCTCTTCAAAGATCCAAACTCCAGAGGGAAATAGTTAAGTATATTGTAAAACTCCTAAAACTTGAAATCCATTGGAAAAAGTGGTCTAAAAACTGGGGTAATTCTTCTAGTCACTTTGGATGCAATTGGGACTCCAAAAAGGAATCTTGCTTTCCCCCAAAGGCTCCACAGGACAATCAATCCACTAAACTGAGGGAAATTCTTCTTTTCCCTCTTAATGCAATGTCAAAGATTGCAAAAATACAAATAGTGATCCTTTATAGAATCTCAGATTTCTTCCCCCCCAACGGCGCGATGACAATCGTTCCCAAAATTCTGGGGAAATTATTCTTGTCTCTCTTTAATAATGCAAGAGATGTCAGAGATTGCAAAAAAGGCAAAATTAGTGATCCTCAAAGACTCCCTGATTTCTTCCAAGATGTAAATCTTTGGAGGACAAGTGTTGCACAAATCTGGGGTAATCCTTCTTGGCCCAAATGCGGAGAAGGATAATAGATAACTGCGCAAGTGTCAAGCAGTCACTGTCATGCAAAAGGTATACTAATTATTAACTCTCTTTGTGTAGCTTCCTGTAAAGCCCACAGAGCAATCTACGTGTGTAATGTACACATACATTCCTATTTGGTGCACAGATTTTAACCCCTCTCAGTCCCGCTCCCACATACTGCCTTTTCCCATAGAGTTAATCCGTTCCCTTTGAGATCCTGAAGTCCTCATTTGTACATAACCCGCAAGGTTTCCGTTGGCAATGTGTTAATGTAGTTGGTGCACCAGGTTCCTGTAGGTAATGGGTCAAGTTGTACAGTGCAAGTTACAGAGACACCCTTTTCCATCCATGTAAAGATCCGATTCAAGCAAGATAACATCAAAACGAAATAGAAGAATGATTAAAACTTTCATCCAAGCTCACAATGTAGGGTTGTTATTGTTATTTTCTGTACATTATATGCATGATGTTCAGAATCAGACTCACAAGATAATTGATTCGTAAACTGGTGTTGTATCACTAACTGTAAACATCCATAGAGACATACATATTCTTATGGTATTAACGCACTTCCACATTGTATTGTAAGTCATAAGATCATCAAGTTCCTTTCTGACTATGATGATGCACGAAATCATGTGCACAATACCACCCAAAATGAATCCATTTTGCCATAAAAATGCTTTAAAAAGTCCAAGGATTATTTGAAACACATCTGCTTTCCATATATTATCGAAAGGAATAACTTCCACACTGCACAGTGAGAAAGCTGCTTTCTGTCAATGGCCATGCACCGAAACAAGAAGAGAATCATTTCAGTATCAATGCTTTAAAAACACCCAATGCAATGATGACCAACACATCTACATTCCTATATTATTGAAAGGATTAAGTTGCACAATGCTAGCTAGGCAGCTGACTCTGTCGGCGGCGGTGGTGATGGTGACGATGCACAGAGAGAGAGTGAGAGAACTATCAGAGGAGACCGGAAGATTTTTCTGACTCACGCGCATACATGATGCGGTGATGCCCTAACTTCCCACCCCTAGATGCTTGGAATTACCTCGTAATCAAACCGGCATCACATCGGCATCACATCATGAAGACTAAATGAAACGAATGAGGAGAAAATAAAAAAAGGTGGGCTGTAGGAAAATACTAAGGAAGGAAATAATATTGAGTGCGGTAGGGAGGAGGTTGGAGGAATGAATAGGAGGGGAGAAAAAGGGGCGGAGTGATAGCCAGATTTGTAATGTTGTTTTCATGAAAATGCAGACAGAATTATGAGAAGGGGGGGGAAAGTAGGATGAAACAAATAAAAGAGGAGAGAGAGAGAGAGAGAAATGATTGGGACGAGGAAGGTTTGATTTGTTTTTGTTTTCAATGGATTGAAGGAGAACAGAAGAAGAAGGAGCACAGCATATGTTCTACTTATTGGTTTTTCAGGAAAGCAAGAAGGAATATGGAACAAACAAGTGGTAGGGTAAATGGAAAGGAGAAAGAAAGAAAACAGATCAAAATGAAGGAGAGAAAAGGGGGGAAGGGGAAAAGATATTTATACACAATATTGTTTTCATGCAAACGTTGAAGGTAAACAGTAAGAAGCAGGGTAGGATGAAAGAAACTAAGAAGAGAGAGAGAGTGAGAGAGAAATGGATGAAGGTGGGGTGGCTTGGTATTGGTGCTATCATGCAAATGCTTAATAAAATGAATACACGGGAAAGAAGGAGAGAGAGAGAGAGAGGAGAAGACAAAAATTGAGTGAGATTGGTATGTAATTTTGCTGTAACACAAAGGCAAGATAAAAATGAGGAGAGAGGAACGAAGAAGGAGAGAGGGGGAACAAGGATGGGGTTAAGATGAGTTTGTTATTTTGCTGCAACACAAAGACAAGATAAAATGGAGGAGAGGAGAAGGAAAAAGGAGAGAGAGGCAACAAGGATGGGTTTGTAATTTTGCTGTAACAAAAAGGTAAGATAAAAAAATGAGGGAGGAAGGAGGAAGGAGATTGAACAAGGATGAGGTAAGGAGGGTTAGTAATTTTGTTGTCGCAGGGAAGTCAGATGACCGATGGATGGCAGTTACTGGCAGGCCAGGTTGGTATTAATGTTGATAGTAGGAACAGATTGGAGTATGCTAAAAATAAATTGACCTATTTCCCCCAAAGTGCAGAGAAGGAACAATAATAACATCTACGCCACACCTATTTGAAGAGGGTCTAGTGATGATGATGATGATGTGACTTGATGGGTGATGATGTTGGTGAAAATTATGAGACTATGGAGGATGAGGTGACAAGCAAAAAAAAAACGTCATTTTGGTTGGTCAAGAAAGATGAGGGGAAGAAAGGGAAGCACAAAATATGGAGAAGATAAAATATAGTGATCACAAAGATGATGATGATGGTGATGGTGATGGTGATGATGGTGGAGATGGTGGTGATGGTGGTGATGATGGTGATGATGATGGTGGAGATGGTGGTGATGGTGGTGATGATGATGATGATGATGATGATGATGATGATGATGATAATGATGATGGTGATGATGGTGATGATGGTGGTGGAGATGGTGGTGATGGTGGTGGTGATGATGATGATGATGATGATGATGATGATGATGATGATGATGATGATGATGATGATGATGATGATGATGATGATGATGATGATGATGATGATGATGATGATGATGATGATGATGATGATGATGATGATGATGAAGATGACGAAGATGAAGGTGAAGATGATGATGAAGATAAAGAAGATGAAGATGAAGATGAAGAAGATAAAGAAGATGAAGATGAAGATGAAGATGAAGATGAAGATGAAGATGAAGATGAAGATGATGATGATGATGATGAAGATGATGATGATGGCTATGATGATTTGTTGTGACACTTTTGTTGTCAAAGTTGCTGTTCAAGATCAAATGAAAAGTCCTTGCAAAGAAATCTTAGCATCCCCAAACCATCCATTCATCATAAGAAATGGCAAAATCCACTCCTGGCGGAGACAAAATCCACTCCTGGCGGCGGCAAATTAACATTGCTTCCTTCGATATTATCCATATAGATAGTACTCAGAGATTAAAAAGGGCTTTTCACTGAGATGATATGAGATAAGAAAAGTCATCCCTGTCCATTGCCATAGCAACCAGAAGCATAGCGACAGATGATGAACATTTATGGAGTCTAATAGGGGATGATGACAGGATAAATTGCCATTACAGGGGTATGGACGAAGGACGTTTGTATGGTGTGCAGTGACACTTAAGGGTAGATAAACGCCCACTACCAGAAGAATATGGTTAAAGAGGGGAATAGAGAAGATGGTTGAAATGGAAAAGGGGAATAAACGGAGATGATAAACAAGAGGAGATTATGGATACAGAGGGAGTGGAGAAGATTGATGCAAAGGAGAGAGGATGGATGTGGAATTATGACAATGGGGAGAAAGATGTAATACTCATTCAAAAGGAAGAGGAGGACAATTGTAAAGAAGATGAAGATGATGTACACTACAACGACTGGTGGAAGGGGGGGGGGGGGGGGTACAGACATGATGGGAGAAATTGATGGTATACCAACTAAGATAAATAAATGGATACAGAGTGAAATGAAAAGATTTGTTAACAAATTGAGAAATGGAGGAGGTGGAAAATGGAGGAGGAGAAAATCTATGTAATATAAATAGGAAGGTAAAAGGACAAAATATAATAAAGAAGATAAAGAATGTACAACAAGAACTTGAGGAAGGGGGTATGGTCATGATGGATGATGGAGTTTGTATGAAGAGAGAAACTTGAGAATGTTTAAAAAGTTGGTCTGCGTTGGTGTAGTGAAATAGGCAAACAAAACGTTACAAAATGGCTGTAAGGAAAAATAGTTTCTTTGTAACGTTTTGTTGAATGGTTGGATAAAGGGATGATATTAAAGCAATAAACACATATTCAGAGAAGGTAAGCATATGGAGGAGGGGGCAGGGTAGAGGAGCATACTAGAGAAGAGGAGTATCATGGATGAAGGGAGAGGACAAATGAAAACTAACAAAGACGGAAAAGAAGGAAATCAATCAATGTTAGATACAAAAATTGAAGAGAAAGAAAATTACATAGAAGATGAAAGGAACAGAAAAAAAACATTCATGAAATTCAAGGACAAAAATTAAGATGAGGAAGACAATAACGGCAGACAGAAAGGAACAGGAAGAAGACAAAATAATTATGAAGATGAAGATGGAGATGAAAAAGACAAATAGACAAAAGAAGAAGAGGAAAATTGACAATTCTAGGATTGAGAAGATAATGAATAACGTGTAGATGGGGATGAGAATGAGGAAGACATAAATACAGACTAGATAAAATGAAGATGAAGATGAAGATGAGAACGAAAAAAGAGAAAATGAGAAACAGAAAAGGGCGGATAGAAATGTATAATGGACAATCAAATGAATACATGTAGATGAACAAGAGAATGAGGAATACAAATACAGACTAGACAAAATGAAGAGGAAGATTGAGAGAGCACGCACAGCGTTTCCATTGCACCGGCTGCCAGTGGGGGCGGAGATGAGTCAAGACCCCAATGACGATCAATTTCGCAAGTTGGACATCTATCTGACGGTTCCCGTTATAAATTGTCGGTTAAGAAAGAGAAGAGCGCCAAGTCATTTTTTGTGCATCAGAGATAATCATATTTAACATTTAGGAGCCATGTGTACAAACCAAATGTAGTTAGCTCTCTCTATTCTTAGATAAATATTTCAAAGTGTTTTCAATAATTATTATATATATGATAATTTGACATCACCTACAAGATGGCATGCAGAACTCAATTTAGCTTTTTTTTTAAAATCAACTTTATGCCCTTCTCACTCTCATCCAGAGGATGGAACGATCAATAGAGGGCTATGATGCAGCCGTGACATTACAGACAGCGGGCATTGTGTGGGGTATGACTTTCACTACAACTCTCGGTGTACATATGCGTCCAGGAAATGAAGGGAGAGCTAAAAAATAAAAAGGAGAGGTATTGGAGGAAAAATTAGAGGAATGAGAAAGAGTGGAAAGAGAGTAAAGATGGACAAAATAGACGCCAATGATGCAGCCCTGACATAGAGCGTACAGCAGGCATTGTGTGAGGTATGACTTTCACTACATATGCGTCCAGAAAATTAGAGAGCTAAAATATGAAAAGGAGAGGTATTGGAGGAAAATTGGGAGGAGAAGATAGAGAAAAGAGAGAGTGGAATGAGAATAGAAAAGGAAGAAGAGATGGATGGAGACAAGGCATAAAGAACAGAAGAAAGAGAGAAAGAAAGAAAGAAAGAAAGAATGAAACAAACAAACGAACGAACGAACGAACGAACGAACGAACGAACGAACGAACGAACGAACGAACGAACGAACGAACGAACGAACGAACGAACGAACGAACGAAAGAAAGAAAGAAAGAAAGAAAGAAAGAAAGAAAGAAAGAAACAAACAAAAAATAAAAAAAGAAACAAACAAAAACGAGCGACGAACGAACGAACGAACGAACGAACGAACGAACGAAAGAAAGAAAGAAAGAAAGAAAGAAAGAAAGAAAGAAAGAAAGAAAGAAAGAAAGAAACAAACAAACAAAAAATAAAAAAAGAAACAAACAAAAACGAGCGACGCAAGAGATATAGAGACAGCAGGCATTATGTTGGGTATGACTTTCATGACCTTTCTCTGTGTACATATGCGACCAGGAAATGAGGGGGAGCAACAAATTTAGAAGGAGGAAAATTTGATGAAAGAATAGAGAAGGAAGAAAAGGTGGGCGGAAACACAGAGATAGAAGAGAGATAGAGAGTGAGAAGGAGAGAAGGAGGGGGTGGATTTTGCTGGGTGGTGTTAGTGGTAGTGATAGTGGCATATACCAAATAATTTATCAAAAAAAGTAATACATTACTGGTCAAAGTGGTGAGGGAAAGAAATAGAGAGAGTGATTGGAATACAGGAGGAGGAAGAGGAGGAGGAAGAAGAGAAAGGAAGAGAGTGGGAGGAGGGGAGAGAGTGAGTAAGAAAGGAGTAAAAGAGAAGAGACAGAAAGAACAAACTAAAAGACATTATAGACAGAAAGTGACAAAGAGTGAATAATAAATGTAAAAGATGGGTTTGAAAAGATTGACATAAAGCAAAGAAAGGTGAAAAGAAATGAAATGCACGGAAGGATTGGGGGGGGGGGGGGGGGGGGGGCGTGCCATTTACACTGGTCAATTGCAGCAGACACTAACAAACATTATTGAATTTATTAGCGGGAGGGCTGTGGGGGTTCCTTAAAGGGGTGTTTAACTTCAGCTGCACTGTCTGAATATACAGTGCTCAATGAAAGTGCATTGTACAGCTATCCATCAGTTCAAATTCTTAGCATTGTCAAGATCATGGTTTATTTCCTTTTTCTTTCCATACATTTGCTTTCTTTTCTGCCTTTATTCCTCCTTGTTTTCCTTCTTTCTCCTTCCACTTCTCCATACCATTTTCATCTTTAGAAGTCTCCTTCTCCTCATTTGTCTTATTATCCTTCTTTTATTGTTATATTTCTTCCCCTTGTTCTTGTCTTTCCCCTTTTTCCTCATTCTGTATCTCCTTATCTTTCTTATTCTCCTCATTTTTATCATCATCCTTATTTTAGTGTCATCTTTCTTCTTCTCTTCATTGTCTCCCCCCTCTCTCCTTCCCTTTATTCATCTCCTTATCAATCTTTCTTATTATCCTTCTTCTCCTCATTTGTTTCATTATCTTTCTTCTACTCATCATATTTCCTCTTCTCTTTCTTGTATTTCCCCTCTCAATCTCCTTCCATTTATTCATCTCATTATCATCTTTCTTGTTCTACTTCCTCTCTTTGTTTTCTTATGATCTTTCTACTATTTATCATATTTGTCTTCTCTTTCTTGTATTATCCTTCTCTCATTCACTCATTATCATCTTTCTTATTCTCCTTCTTCTCTTCGTTTTCTTATGACCTTTCTTCTATTTATCATATTTGTCTTCTCTTTATTGCCTTTCCTTTTCTCCTTCCATCTTTATCTCCTTATCATTTGTCCTATTCTCCTTCTTCTCCTTATGTTTTCGTATTATCTTTATTCTACTTATAATCTTTCTTATTCTCCTCCTTCTCCTCATTTGTTTCATTATCTTTCTTCTACATATCATATTCCCCTTCTCTTTATTATCTTCCCTTTTTCCTCCTTCATCTCCTTATCTTTCTTAGCCTTCATCTTCTCCTCCTCCTTCTATATCTCTTTATCTTCTTGTTACTTCTTCTTTCCATTCCCCTCGCCTTGTCCTATATAATCATCTTACCACTCTCATCCTTGGCAACTTCTTTACAATGATTTTGTTATAACATGCATATCTCCTTAGTCTAGAGTAGTCTTAGGTTTAGTACTCTATGGATTAATACCTTAATACCTGGGACTAGTAATGCATGAGTTAATACAGTTAACTTCTGGTAGCTAAAAGTTGGTTGTCTTTTTTTTCTTCAATCCAATCTTAATCAGTAGAAAGCTTGCGATCTGAACAATGTTGCTGATGACCGCAACTAAACTTTGACTAGAAGCACACTTACCATCTTTTGGAAATGAACGCTTCATATTATATTCCAAAGGGATACATGTTATTATCGGTGAAATAACATTAGCTGTAGAATAATAGGGTAAATTGGTTTGGGATTTCATCCCGCCTCTGTCCGCAAGCCCAAACTTTCATGGTAAATGAATGTCATATGACCGAGTAATGGGCAAAAATGCAAAGTGATATTTGGTATCATTGCGCTTACTTTGTAGATTCGTAAATCTGAACACTTTCATTATAAATATCTTTGTAACTTTTTAAATCTGAACACGTTAATTATAAATATCTTTGTAACCTTTAAAATCTGAACACTTTTATTATAAATACATTATCTTTGTAACTTTTTAAATCTGAACACTTTAATTATAAATATCTTTGTAACGAAAGAGAAATTCAGAAAAACAAATCTGTTCCATGCATCAATCGGTAATACAAATACAACAAGGTATGTAAGAAACGCTAGAGTTCTAAGTATATATTGTGGGTTTCAACAATGTTACCAGATCCCTTTAACATCAGGTTCTCTTGGTTATACACATTTGTCTTAAACCAATACAGCGTATCTTTCGTAGACATTAAAACCATGATTCTCTAGGTTAAATTTAATTTGCATAGTTGAATAACAGTTTCTTACGTAGGCATTTTAAGCCACAAGACAAAATTAAGTTGTAATCCTCACGTAGACATTCCATTTTTACAGGGCAAAGACTGCTCCTGTAAAGCAACATATTTAAGCCATTCCCTAAAGGAACCTGGTGGGTCCTGTATTAACTCTATGGGGATCGCAAAGTCTAGTCTAGTCTAGTAGGGAACAAGCTGCCTCACTGCCTATGGGAACTTGGTGGGCCCTGTATTAACTCTATGGGGATTGCACATATCTAATAGTGAACAGGTTAACACACAGCATCCCAGTTCCTGCTAAAGGTACATACATGTAGCAGCTCTAGTAATGCAACCATGTGCATTATACACAGTGTGATTTTGTCCTACTGGCACTGGCAAGGCACAATCTGACGAATGATGATACTAATCTTGACCCCAACACCTGAGGACACAACAGATTTTATATCAAATGATACGTAATCCTCAATCACATAATCCCTGTTTATCCACCCAGTGTTTAAACAGGTTCCCTACTAGATATGACATCCCCATAACTCTTGAGTGCCAAGCTGGCATTTTGCACAACACAATACACACAAATGATATAGAGCTTTGAAATCCCTGGCACTCAAAGTGTTAATACAGTCTCCTCAAATATTAATCTGATTCTTACCCCTTGTTTACCCCTTGTGAATTTTTAAACATGTTTAACACATCTTGCTTCATATTAAGTCTTTCTACCTCTCTCATGATATTGTCCCATTTCTCAATCAAATGAACCCATTGACTACGGGAACGGGGTGGGATAAGTACAAAGTCTATGGGGATTTCAAAAACTCAGAGGGAACGGGATCAAATAAATGTAAAAAGACCCACTCCATACTTTCCGTCCATATAAAGGTGTGTCAAGCTTTGCCCCAGGTATAAGGGACAGTACGAAAACAAACACATTAATCTTTAAAGGCCCGGTCACATATCACCGGATAGCATGAACGGATGTCCGAGGAATAGACAATTTGCGAGATCAAATTATAAGGTGGTAAAAGTTGTCTCCATCGCTTCATGCACAAAACATTCCGCTGGATAGAAACAACGTACATCGTCTGACAAGGAACGGAGACGAATGGATTTAAATTTGTTCTCTCCGTCGGGCATCCGCTTTACGCTATCCGGTGATATGTGACCAGACCTTAAGACCTCTTCACAGTCAGCTAGGGGCGAAGAGGATATTAAATGGTTATCAATCACACAAAGTAAGATGATTCAATTTTGGTACAACATAGATGTAGATGGATTCGAAGTAAACCAGTTTATAGAGACACTTCAGATGCAGTTCTCTATTGTTTTTTTAAAAAACATGTCACACTCAAAAAAATCAAATTTGAAAAGAGAGTCAAAAACACATCTGAGCCATATTTGTTATCAAAATTAAAGATTTCTAACTTTAAACACTGAATCCATTTTAAAGAACACTTCACACTAAATCTAAGTTCTATAGCATATGAAAAAAATATGAGAAAATCCTCATTTATGTTTTCACTGTCCACATTCATGGAGGAAGTTCAAGCTAAGCCCTCTAGGTTCAACCTACAAAAACCCTACAAAAACAAATACATTTATTTTTAAACGCCTCTTCACACTGGTCTGGGGTACTCAAATAGTAAAAGGGCCATAAACTTTTTAAAAATATAATAATTTAATAATAAGAACCCTATATGTGCCATGGTATTTGAATGTGAGCTGTTAACCAACACCCTTCAAGATTCTGAAATCCCCATAGACTTTGTACATAGCCAACTCAGCCAACTCAGTTCCCGTAGGCAAGGGGTTTAAAAAGTGGACCACAAATTGTTTTGCAAACATGAAATACTGTATTTGTTCATATACTCAAGCCCGAGATACTGGGACAGTCCTTGAGGGGTGTAAACAAACATTTTGCACTCTCCCTGAGACCGGTGACTTTATATCTACTGTAGATTTCAGAGATTCACACAGATACTTCAACCTGTTTAGGGGAGAGGGTGAAAATATTTTAGGGTTCCTTAGAGTCTAGAACGCCTCCAGAACACCCTATTCAATTTGAACAAAGGGCCCGTTCTTAAATTAGAGTCTTCTCTCAGAAGGAGTGGATCGAAGACTCTCTCTCTATTGTCTGCAGAACTGCTCAAAACGGGGTGATTAAAAGCTAACTAGGGGCGTTCTACTAGAGCATTTCAGAATGGGGTAGAACTCAAAAGAACGCAGAGTAAATCCTGTAGAGGCTATTCAAATTTGGTACTAATGACCCGGCTTAGAATTGTTACAAGGTGGAAGTATATCTTCAATTGCATTATTTCAGTTAGAGCATCCCCTTTTAAAACCACCAAAGAAATTTTCTGAAACATTTACACAGAAATGACATGCATTTTTGAAACTAAAGTATTTCTAAGACATTAAATACACTGGCCATCCAATAACGAAATAACTGATTAGATGTATGTTAATATTCTGACATTATTGATTTGTATTTTTTTCTTTTCTTCTTGCATTTGACTTTTGGGGCAACTGTACATTCCCCACTCTAAGGTATTCGCTTATTCAAACGTTATATATACCAAATAAAGTAAATTTATAAGGCCTTTGAGGGTAACTGTTTTTAACCCATTCAGGACTGATTGATTTTGCTACAACATGTTTTCTCCATAGACCCTAGCTGGAGTGTTTTCAGGACCAGTCCTGAACGGGTTAAAGTAGCCTTGGGGATAAAAATCAATTCCTACCATTAGCTTACCAACTATGTATCCAGGGTAACTTTTTTTTGTTTAAGTGGCTTTGGTGGTAAAATCAATTCTGACCATTAGCTGACCAACTACCTATTAATCAAGGTAAGTTGGCTTCATTTGTTGCTCATCTTCTCACTATTTCTTCTTTTTATGCCTACATGTACTTTACTTTTGCACCTCCTACAATTCTCCATTATTGAATCCGTTCAGGACTGGTTGATTTTGCTATAACATGTATTCTCGATAGGCCCTAGTCCAAGTATTTTGAGGATCAGTCCTGAACGGGTTAATAGAGTGAGTTATATGGCCATGATCCCGGTGGAATCCGCAGCAGAGGCCAAATTACCCGATTCATCACATTAATCATTTAATCTTTAATGTCTCAATGCACATCAAAATCTCATTTACCCCCTCCCCCCCCCCCCCCATAATTTTCTCTCCCTCCATTTCTTTCTCTCTTTATTGCAAGTTCCACATTTTTTTTTCTCTACTACTCTAATAAGGGTTATTCCTTCTCTGTTGTCTCTCCTTACTTTAACTTCTTTTTTTTAATAATCAGTCATCAGCATTTATCACATTTATTTTCTATTCATCCATGGCACAATGCGATTGTCTATCATAAACAAGATTGGTTTGTACTATTTTGCTTCCAAGAACTTTTTACCAAAATAATTCAGATTTTAAAGCAAATTCTTCAAAATCTTCCCACAAAAGAGGCTCATTGCAATTTGGGCTCTTTAAATGTCTCTTATTATTATTATTATTATTATTATTATTATGATTATGATTATTATTATTATTATTATTATCATTATAAGAAGAAAAAAAAACTTTTGTACACAAACTCATTATTTTCTCGTGATTGCCACAATAACCCTTTGCAGATGTCATTCATCACCCACAAGAAAATATATATGCGTTAGTGCAAACTCACTACGAAAATAATTAAATGACCGTTCCTGCGATGACGTCACCGGTTGCATGCCGTTGCTACGGGTAACCACGGAAATAGACGAGGGTGGACAGTGGTTTGACAAGAAGGTTGTCTGGGAATCGAGTATGGATGAACAAATTTTGTCAATATTGCTGACATTTTGAAGAATTTGTTCCTTTGTTATTAATATTATGGTGTTATTAGAACAAATTTCATATCACTTCTCCTTTCTTGTCGAGAGTTATTAGTACAAATTTCGTATCACTTTCCAGACTTTGTTCCTTTCTTATCAAGCGTTGGAACAAATTTCACATCACTTCTGGAGTCTGTTCCTTTTGTATTGGTGTCCATTCGTTCATCAATCAAACAAGAAATGAGAATGAGAATGCGTAGTTGTCCATGTGCCAGTTTTAACTCTGGTCACAATCACAAACAATTTTGAAATAAAATTCACATTTTGTCCTATTTTTTGCGTAAATGATAACTTTATTTTTCTGAAGAAAAAAAAACCTCATCATATTTCACCATTGATCATATTTCACCATATTTCACCATTAATCTGCACTTGCAGAATGTTTGCGAGAAAATATATACGGTAATGGTTTGTGGATAGATGAAGAGGCATTGGCATTGTGTCGAAAAAAGATTGATGTCCCCTTTTTTCCGCAGGGATCCTATATTTATTTCAGTTAATGATCTTTATTTCCGGAGTTTAAATAGTGGAATAAATTTCATATCACTTCTTCTGGAATCTGTTCCTTTTGTATCGGTGTCAATTCATTCATCAATCATCTGAGAAATGAGAAAGACACATTTGAATTAACCCTCCACATGCCACGTTGCTAGACTAGTCTATCGTGTTCCTGTGCCGGTTTCAAATCTGGTAACAATCAAAAACAATTTTGAAATAAAATACAAAAAAAGTTGTCAGGACTACTTTCTGCATAAAAAAGATAACTTTGTTATTTTCAAATCCTTGTCTATGTCTGTGTAAATAAAAAATAAAAAACTGTATTATTCTGAAAACCTTGCCCACATCATATTTCACCAGTTATCTGAACTTGCCTGTAGAAATGTTTGCGAGAAAAAAATTAACATCAACCATAACAAAAATAGAAGGTTTCTTGATAGATGTAGATGTTAAAAACGATGAATGTCCCTTTTTCTCACAGGGATCCTATATTTATTTCAGTTCAACTGATCTTCACTTCGGGAAATTACGCCTACCCTGGAGAGAATTGTTTGAAGCAAGTCTTGAAATTTCAGCTCCTGATTAAAATAAAAACCACACAATAGCGCACGGTAAATTCTTGTGTCATCTACACTACGAGCACTATTGAACATTCTTTAACCCACTCAAGACTGTTCACTAAAGAATACTTGGGCTGGGGTCTATGGAGAATGCATTCTTATATTATATATATATTTTTTTTTTTTCATGTTGATAACCCTAACCCTCTGCGCCTCTGAATAGTTCACTAGATCGATGGCGCACAATAAATGCTATTTATTATTATTAATATTATTAATATTATTATACCAAACGAAATAGTCTTGAAGGAGTTAACCCATTTACTACAGGAATCTGGTGTACCATACTGTTTTAACTACCGTATTTGCTGGTGTATTAACCATACCTTTTTTCCAAAAAAAAAAAAAAAAAAAAGGGGGTGCGGTTAATACACGACCGTATTAACCGCACTTTTTTTTTTTTTTTTAGGGGTGCGGTTAATACACCGGAGCGGTTAATACACCGACAAATACGGTATATGAGAAATTCAAAATCTCATATACAAGGGATTAGATGTGCATTAGGTTAATCTGTTGTGAATAATATAATATCATTTTGCCTTCAAAGGGTTTAACACATTAATTTTGAGATTCTAAAAATCCCCATATACTTTGTACATAACCCATCAGGACCCTGTTGCATAAAATTTTTCCAATATTGTTGTAAGTGTCCAATTATTGTTTACAACTACCATGGCAACAGCTAAAATGCTTCATGCTGACATGTTCCCGTAGGCAAGGGGGGTATGGCTCGGTCAGATATCAACGGATAGCGGAAACGTATGCCCAACGAATAGCAAATTTGCGAAATAAAATTATCCGGTGATGAAAGTCATCTCCATTGCTTCATGTACAAAACATAGAACAACGTACATCACCGGACAAGGAACGGACGAGAAACGCATAGAATGGATGAAAAATTTAGCTCTCCGTTTGACATACGTTTGCGCAATCCGTTGATATGTGACCAGGCTATTAACAAAGCGACCTACTTTCCATGATCAGACACTGGAAGGTGTTGGGAGCATCATGGTTTGCAATTCTTGATTCTCATCGCTTGTCCCGCTTGACTTGTTATTTTATTTGATATGAGCTACAAGGGACAGCACGCGCGTTAGCCATAAAGTTTATGAACCACGATATATTAAACATTAACCAGTTAAAAGGGCCCCGTTGCATAAAGAGTTAAATCAATTGTAAAGTTGCAATTAATTGTACGGTAAGTCACAAATGTGACTAAATGCGCAAATATGATTGGTTCAAATGTGCATATTTTCTGACTTGAAATTAATTGCAACTTTACGATCTATCTATCGTAACTCTTCCTGCAACTGGCCCATAGCTAGACTAAATCCAACATCTTTGGTTGGGACTACGGAAAATCTGTACTGACCTCCTTCTAGACTATTAATAAAAGCGCATAGGGATGTGCATTGCAATGTTATGCGCTATATACAAAAACTGCATATCTTAAACCCTTTTTTAATTGAGGAAAATAGTCGTGGTAACGTCCGGACGTTGTCAGGAAGACATTCTACCGCGTTTGTATTAAAAAGGTCCAATCGGGGTAACGTCCTGACAACAGCGCGGTAAGATTCAACCTAGTCGGGCTAGGGTAATAGCGAGGTAACGTCCTGACGTTGTCAGGATGTTAAGCTGATAAACATTGTATTAAAAAGCGCGCAGAACGTTATCCGGGTAGATGACGTCATGGCCGTAAAAAATGTAAACATTGCAGCGATCGCGTTTTGGATCGGGAACATGTGGTACTCTTGTAAACAAGGTTGCCAATTTAAACTGCTGTAAGTTCACACACAAACACTATTCCACATACTCCTAATTTTAGACTTAAATTTGCCCAAATATTACAAGTTATAATACTATGTATATAAAAATTGGAAGTTGTGAATTGCACGGAACAGTAGCATTATGGCTACCCACCGCAAATCCATGATTACTGTTGAAGTTTGAAGTCGGATTGAAGAATAATAGATTCGTACCGTACGTGTAAGGAATATAAACCGGTATAGTATTATTACATGAGCTATAATTATGCAGCAAAAAAAAAACTAGCGTGACTATAGTAGACTGACAATTGCGCTCCCGATTGGATGTTGTATACCCGATATGAATTGACCGTCAAAATTTCCCGCGCTAACGTATACCAGCGCGCGCCGATTAGCACATGTCACGCCAGCTGGTCGCATGATGAGAGAGGTGCGGTTGCTATAGTAACCTACCCGTGTGACTCGGAGAAACACTTTTGATTAAAAATGCTGCACAACCTCTCGCTGCGTGTTTTACGACCTGACCTCCTACTGTTTTTATCGAAATCTCACTCGGGTAACAGCGAGCTAGAAAACACGTTCTCCAATTAAAAAGGGGTTTTATTATTATTAGACCAAGTGGAAAATAGTCTATATATGATGACATAAACGGTACCCTGGGGTACCAGACGAAAATCCGCCATTTTGTTTAATTATTTATTTAAATTTTAGGGCTGTACTGTGGGTATAGCGTGCATACAATCGCGCGCTGCACTGCATGCACAACGCAATAGCTGCGGTAGGGTTGGACGTAAGATGGCGCTACACAATGCGGGGTACAACGGTACCCCAGGGTACTGCGTGTGTCATCATATGGCTATTTGACAAACTGACATATATGGATAAAGTGAATGTAAGACAAAATAAATATTAGACAAAATCAATGTTAGGCCAAACATGTATGGACTAACTAGGTTTAGACAAAATTATATTAGAACAGCTTGGATTTAGACAAATATATGTTAGACAAGCTTGGATTTAGACAAAATTCATATTAAAACAGCTTGGTTTTAGACAAAAAGTTATATTCAATCAGCTTGGTTTTAGACAAAATCATATTAGAACTGCTTAACGTTAGACCAGTGTGGAGGTACGATCAGCTTGGTTTTAGACAAAATGAAATTAGACAAGCTAGACTTGGTTGTAGACCAAATGGCAATCAACCAAACCTGATACTTCGATACCTCATTATATCACTGTTTTCCTTTGTAGAGGCCTCCGTCCTTCATAGCGCGCAACAAGCGCTAACACCTTCATCGATTCCTCAGCTTGCTTGATTAATCAGACCAATTTATTAGCAGAGCTCTGCGTAATCAAGGCTACAATAATTGTCCGATGGTGCCTGAGTGCTTAATTGCCCTACACCTATCTTCAGAAAAAGATTATAGATAGATAGATAAATGGAACATGATTGGTTGCTCAACTATACGTACTTGCCAGAACATTTTACACTGTGCAAAGTTTTTGGTTGTTGTTGTTGTAATTTAGTTCTTTTTGGCAATTAGTCTATATTGACTATTGTCGCCACCTACGTTTCTTTCTTTATAATTTTGATGCATTTATATTATCAATTATTATATAAGTATAAAACCTTTCAGGGATAGTCTTCAGTACAGCCTTACTTTCAGAGAAAAAGATTATAATAAATGGTTGGTTATTTGCTTGCTGAAACGTTTCAAATTGTATAAAGTACAGCATAAGAACAAAGTGTAAATTAAACCAAAATTATGTTCCATTTTAAAATGGTTAACACATGGTGTACCAGGTTCATGTAGTTAAGGGGTTAAATGTAATTTATACCAAAGAAAGTTGTTTCTATATCTTATACAAGTTTATTATTTTGTTGTTCAACTAATCACATTTTAAGCTGTTATAAAGTGTAGTACTGCATGTACCAATGTGATTAGGGTTTTGTGTTCTTTAAAAGTGGTCACTCCACTGCAATCAAATTGTTTCTAAAAAGGTTAATTGCCTTGCACCTATGTGTCTGATGAGATTATTATATACATGTATGAGAGAACATGATTGGTTCCTTGATTGGCCACATGATTCACACTCTACAAAGTATAGTACTTTAACCTGTTTCATACTAGATTTGGCAATCCCCATAGAGTTAAATAATGACCATCCAGGTTCCCGCAGGCTGTGGGTTAACCTGTTCCCTACTTGATCTTACAACCTGTATAGAGTTAATAGTAGACCATATCCGCTTTCCGTGGGCAATGGGTTAACCCGTTTCATACTAGATTTGGCAATCCCCATAGAGTTAAATAATGACCATCCAGGATCCCGCAGGCTGTGGGTTAACCTGTTCCCTACTTGATCTTACAACCTGTATAGAGTTAATAGTAGACCACATCCGCTTTCTGTGGGGCAATGGGTTAACCCGTTTCATACTAGATTTGGCAATCCCCATAGAGTTAAATAATGACCATCCAGGATCCCGCAGGCTGTGGGTTAACCTGTTCCCTACTTGATCTTACAACCTGTATAGAGTTAATAGTAGACCATATCCGCTTTCCGTGGGCAATGGGTTAACCCGTTTCATACTAGATTTGGCAATCCCCATAGAGTTAAATAATGACCATCCAGGATCCCGCAGGCTGTGGGTTAACCTGTTCCCTACTTGATCTTACAACCTGTATAGAGTTAATAGTAGACCATATCCGCTTTCTGTGGGGCAATGGGTTAACCCGTTTCATACCAGATTTTGCAATCCCCATAGAATTAAATAATGACCAACCAGGTTCAAATTTCAAATTATCCGGTGGTGAAAGACATCTTTGCTTTATGCACAAGAACGGACAAGAAACACTAACGAATGGATTGAAAATGTTACTCTCCGTCGGGCATCCGTTTATAAATGCTATCTGGTGATATGTGACCTGGAGGGTGTTTCACAAAGATCCTAAGTTGAACTTAACTCTCAAGTTGGACTTAAAAATTATGGAAAGCCATTTGTAGCCTTTGAATAGAATATATTCATATGCAAAAATGTAAGTATTTTAGACTGTTCATAAATTGTACATCAAGAACATGAAATTAACATTTTAAGCCTTTTAAAATACATTTTACAAAATTGTTTCAAAGAAACTAATGGCTTTCCATAATGTTTAAGTCCAACTTAGAGTTAAGTTCAACTTAGGATCTTTGTGAAACACCCCCTGGCCTTTACCAGAACATGATTCAAACTTTACAAAGTTTGTTGATTTAACCCTTTTAGGACCGATTCCAAGACACTTCAGGCTGGTAACTATGAAAAAAGGCATGTTTTATCCTAATCAAATATTCTTCAATTACTTAATTGCCTTATATCTAGCTGTAGAAGACGTTATATTTGACACCCATGATGAGCTGGTCGATTACCAGATGATGTGCAGTACATTAAAGTGATCTATTAACTTCTTTTTTTTCTTCCCAAAAGTGATATTTGAGACTTCTTCAATCATATACCAGTATCACTGGAAGATTCTTGAGAATGATATGTGAGATTACCATGGCATAAAAAAGGAATAATGTTTATCTAGTGAAAAAAAAGGGTATATCAATGTCTGATTTTATCCTGATTGTTCGCGTGAAGTATCAAAATTCTGACACTATGGAGGATTTAGTCTCTGAATTCTGATACTCTTGACTACGGTCGAAAAGCGTCTACAGAGGGTTTTTAATTAAATCTTAAAGATATCCATGATTAGGGAGAAACCCATTTCATTCTTTTGTTACCATAAGCCAAACAACAAGGTACAAGAGAAGTGTGAAAGCTCCAAGCTGATTTTTCACAAAGTTAATGAATCACCTTAACGATTTTAGGACTTGTCCCTGAAATATTTAGGTTGTGGTCTACGCAGAATGCATGTATTCCCTGAATCAATATTCTTCATTGGGTTAAAGGGACCAAGTCTGTTTTTTTGCAAAGAATATCATACCAAATTTTCATTGTTATACTCGATACCTTGCTTGGATGGCAACTTATAAATGCAAACTTTAGCAGCATTTTAGCATCACTGCATGTATTGTGAGTTAGAAATTGGAATTATATTTTCAGGGAATATCTATACTACAATGTACATCTTTGACGTTTGAACCACATTATTCACATTCAAATGCTTCTGATTTTGTGTTTGTGCAAAAGCTTGAGTGGACCTTTAACAGCATTATCTACTCAAGTCGAATGAGGCTGTCTACAATTATCTGAGATTGATTGATTGATTGAGCCTGTTACATGCTGAAGGACTGTCCTCAATATGCATGTTATCATTTCCCTGTAACCCAACTCTTTACCATCTCATCTGGTATTAGGGGCCTTTCGATTGTCCCATCGACATAGACGACAGGAGCATGGTGACGTCATTTAGTAAAATTGCGCATGCGTGCAGTCCACTCGCACATTCTCTGCAAGAACCGTGAACGCGCTTCTTGAGGTTTTGGCGTTAATCAAAACCAGAACGTCAATGACGTAGCGCTCATCCGGCATCTCGCAACATCAAATATCGCAAATTTCATGTGGTACACTTTTCAACTGGTCAAAAAATAAAAATGTGATGCCCTGGAAGGGACATAAAAATTAATTTAAACAAAATTAGAGTGAAAAAAATATAAATTTGACGCCCCAGAAGGGACATGGGGAAAAAAATTAAAAAATTAAAAAAAATAAATAAAAAAATTAAAATTAAAAAAAATATATTTAAAAAAAAATATATAAAAAAAAAAATAAATAAAAAAATAAAAAAATAAATAATAAAAATAAAAAAATAAATAAATAAATAAATAAATAAATAAATAAATAAATAAATAAATAAATAAAAAATTACCATAATTAATTAATGGAGAAAAATTTCAAAATTCTGTGTAGAAGTTTAGTGTACCAAAGTTAGCTCTACCAGATAAAGCAAACCAAATCAAAATCGGTCGAGAAATGAAGGAGAAGAAGCATTTTTTTATATTTTTGGAATAAATTTGCATAAATTACCATAATTAATTAATGGAGAAAAATTTCAAAATTCTGTGTAGAAGTTTAGTGTGCCAAAGTTAGCTCTACCAGATAAAGCAAACCAAATCAAAATCGGTCAAGAAATGAAGGAGAAGAAGCATTTTTTGTGATTTCGAATAAATTAGCATAAATTAGCATATATAATGAATTTCACGATTCTGTGTAGAAGTTTTAAATCCCCCTCCTAGCCCTATCATATGAAACAATCAGAATCAAAATCGGTTGAAAAATAACGAAGAAGAAGCATTTTGAAAACTGACGGACGGACGGACGGACGGAAGGACGGAAGGACGGAAGGACGGAAGGACGGACGGACGGACGGACGACGGACGCCACGCCATGGCATAAGCTCATCGGGCCCTTCGGGCCGGATGAGCTAAAAACCTGTACTCCGTTCTCACGTATGACATCATCGCGGCATCAACGTGTGTGGAATCGCGGTGTATATGCTGAGAACATAATATAAACCCCTCAAAAAAAGTTGGGAACTCAAGTTTGATCGATTATATCTATTTTATTAAGAAATCATAATGGTTATATTTGGTATCACTTGAAAGGGTGTGTATACCTCTTTAAAATGATACCAAATTCGTAAGCATCGCGAGCACGAGGTATGTGCAGTATACTTGAGAATGGGGGAAAGTCAGAAGTGAAATGTCGCAAAATGCGCCAACAAACTTCAGTTGGAAGGTCTGACAACCATATCACGGTCTTTCTCAAGTTCAAATTCTTTCGACGATGAATATCTTGTCAATGAAGAGATACTGTTGAATATGGTATCAGACAAAAGCCTGTTTAATTATCTTTCCAATGACACCTCACTTGGAATAATTATGAAAGCCGGGTAGGTACAATTAAGGTGAATATTTGGGAGGATCGACAGCAAAATGTAAGCAAAATGCATTTGATTGTGTGAAATTGAAGGCGTTGCATCCAAAAACGACTTTTGTGGGGATATCTTAGTACTTTACTTTACATAATCATTATGAAATTCAACATTATGTTAAAGCGTGTTAATTTGTCAATGAAATAATGCCCCATTCATAGTGGTTATGTGATTGAGGTGTGTGTAGTACCTCTAAATGTATGGGGCTCAAAATGACACGTTGTTAGGTCGACTTTCTACCATTTGATACGTGGTAATAACGGCATACCTACACGGTCGAAGAGGGCGCTAATATGCCAGTTCTGGCCAGTTTGCGTAGGTTTAGAGAAATTTGAAGCATTTTCAATACATCAAGTTTGTGAGTTTCCTGTATTACACACTCACATTCAGCATAATCATTGCAAATGAGACATCATATTAAAGGTAAATTAACGAGCTTTCCGATAGTGCAAAACGTAATGAAGATAGAGTTATGCTTAATACAACAATATCTTACCGGAATCTTGAAACAAGAAGCCATGGTCTTAAATTCATAGCATTTATAGACCCCCATATCCGGTTTTACTGCACACACCCAAATAGCATAATTATTACAGGTGAGACATGATTTTAAAGAAAAATAAACACGCTTTCACATGATACTAAATTTACTGATGATTATGCAATTTACAACCCTAAAACATCCCTCCAATAGTCGTTTTTCGATGCAACGCCTTCAATTTCACAAAAAGAAATGCATTTTGCAACATTTCCCTTTCGGCCCTCCCCATATTCAGCTGTACCATACTTACCCTGTTAATAAAATTGTTACGGACATAACCGTATTGAAAAGATAGACACATAGGCTTTAAAATGATACCAAATTTGATAAGTTTAAATCATTTGAACACGCTACAATCTTCGATACAACCTGAACATTAAAAAATACGGCACAAGAGTCAAATTTCCCAACTGAATACTTTCGGCCCGTTTTGCGACATTTGCCTTCTGACCGTCCTCCATTCTGAAACGCACTGCGTATTCCCTGATTTGAAATGAATGACAAATAATGTACCATTTTAAAGGGAAATCATCATGCATTGCAATGACACTAAAAAAGAACAAATACAATTTGACAATACAAGTTATACAATCGATCAAAGTTGAGTTTCCGAACTTTTTTTGAGGGGTTTATATAATTGGAAACGCATCACCATTCTAAAGCATGCGTTCATGCGGTCTGAATTACGCAGACTGCTATGTGTGCGGTGAATATATGTTTCCATCTAAAATCGAAAAGGGGTCAAAGATAGTGAACTGGAGGAAACAACTGTACCCAATTCCCATCGTCAAAGAACGGGAACAGTGTCCTAGTCCATGCAATCGAAAAGCCCCTGTTGTTTCTCCTTGCCACCCCCCCCCCCCCCCTTAAGTATTTAATTTTTAGCACAGTATGCAAAAGCTTGAATGGGACTTTAAAGACCTTCTAACGATGAAATAACGCTTGATGGAAATTGGCAACACAAATTTGGCTGTTTCTGGAATCTTGGCTTTTTCTGGAATCGAAGCCAAGACCTCCAGATTGATAGACCAGCGCTCTACCAAATGAGCTGTAAACGGTACCAACCTAGCTAGGACTGCAAACAAGCATGAGCTTATTTGAGCTTCAATATTTAGTTAATTGTTATTCAACCAAATTAATTAGCAATTAACCCTCATCCATGATTAATTCATTATTATTATTTCTAAAAATAGGTCAGTGATGGTCAAGCAGTTTACTCATTAGGCCTACTGGAACCTGGTGGGTCCTGTATTAACTCTATATGGGGAAATTGCATAATCCAGTAGGGAACAGGTCAATTCTGTGCACTCTTTGTAGTTTTTGTAGTCGCGTTGACCCTTTCTGTCTACATTTAATCAACCTTGTAATATTATATGAGAGTTATTAACCTATTTAAGACTGTATATGAGGTATGAAAGACTGCGGCCTATTAAACAGGTTTGTTGGACCGAAACAGGATCCAATGCGTTTATTGCTTTGACCATCACTGATCTGTTTTTAATAATAATCCTTGTTGTAGAAGAGGTTAATTAACCTACTGTATGTAATACGACCGAGCCCAAAATAGATGGAAAGTTTACGATTAATGAGAAGGGTATTTTTAATCAAGCCGTTATTTGACCATCTCATCTTTATCCTCTTTACACATAACAAAGGAAATTAATAAGTTATGTAACGTACATAAATATTAACCCATTCATGACAATTTGATTTTTGTTTAGCATACAATCTCTATAGACCACAGCCTTAGCATTTTCCTGATAAATTACCAGGACGGGTTAAAGGGGTAGTTTAGTTTTGGTAGAGAGGGCGCTGCACATCACAATTTTTTTGTGAGATAATGAAAAACTGAGTGTCGAATTTGAGAGAACATGCAATTTTAATGGCAGAATAAACTTTATTTGGTCAAAATCGGTCCAGAAACGGCTGAAATATCAATAAATATATTTGATCTTATAATTATTTGGGGCCCAAATAATTAGATGATTTTTTCAAAAAATTTAAAAAATGCTTACACTTTTTCAAAAATTTTCAAAAGCGTTTTTTAAATAGTTGTTGATGATCTATCTACTTAATCATTATTTCAATAGAACATCACATGCATTATTTTGTATGAAAAATGGTTGAAACCAATGCCTTTTTAGAAAGCGCCCTCTTGTGTTTTAATGGCTCTTTTTGAATGATAACAGGCTTTTTACTTAGTCGTTTGTAATTTTGTATACCTTTTGAGCATGGTGGAGTAATAACTATTAGTTTATAATGTTACTGTCCAGGTTTGGTTACTAAAGTTCAGCCTTACCAAAACTGTACTACCCCTTTAATAAGGTTTTTATTTGACCATATAATCATCAGTGTTTCTACCTCTATACATGTACATGCTACAAAGGCGCTGTCTGCTACTCCTATAGTACATCAGTCTCTCACTAATTTCCTTAGTCATTACTTTAACATCTGGCTTCAGTGAAAATGAAGAGGATAAAGATGAGATGGTCAAATAACGGCTTGATTAAAATGAATTATACATGTATAACATATATTGAAGCATTGTGAGGTATACTAAAATTACACACCTTGATAATTACATTTTTATAATCAAACCAATGTAAGTAAATCACATTACATAATCTTGTAAAGACCACTTTCTTTCACAAGACATAGTACCTCTCAGCTCACAAAACACTATAGAAAGTTAAATGAGTGACATAATTCAGATTGTAATAGTCTTAAATGTGATCTTATGTTACCAATTCATGGAATTTCTTGCAAATTCAATCCATTCTTTCCCAGCACATTTATGTAATGATAAAACAAATTATAAGAAAATGCAACAGGTTATCATCTAATTTATAATCCAATAAAAGGGTCAAAAATACTTCCCAGGTGAAAGAGGACACCAGCGGTCAAACGTGGATCAATAATGGGATCGATAACCCAATCTGAATAGTCCCGGTCAGTGACTAATCTAAGATGCAAGAGGGGGGAGGGAGGGGAGGTAGAATTTAACCCCAGAAGTCCAAACTAGAACCTATACTTCAATTATGCTTTAAGTTATTCTTCATTGATGAAAGGCAGTCTGTTGAAAATTATCTTGGTTTTTTTTGTATTTGAATGCTTTCCTAAAACTCATAACATACACTTTACATATGAATGAAACACACATACATGTAACATGTATTAAGGACTGTCAGAGAATGCCAATGTATGCTATTCATGTACAACAACATTAACCCGTTTCATTTGAGATTCTAAAATCCCCATAGACTTTGTACATAGCCCGTTTACATACATCTATTACAACTTTTTGAAATCCACCAATCAATTGTCTATTATCTCATAATACTATATGGATTGGTTTCCCAAATAAAGACCTTTTTTCTACAAAAGACCTTCACTATAAAAGAAACTTGTTTTACAACTTGTTACAATCCAAAATCAATTTTTTCCCCATTGTTCCACATACAGTATTGATTGGTTTCCAAAATAAAGACCTTTTTTTATACAAAAGACCTACATGTACTAGAAAGAACATGTATTACAGAGCTCTTTGTACAATTCAACAATCAATGTTGTCTTTGTTCTTACTACCTTAGAACACCATGCATGATTTGCATTGCCATCAAGGACGAGAGCTATTTTAAGGCAAAATTGATCATTGTTTTCCTCTACAAATTGGCAACTCCTAAATTTTGTCGACCTATTAATGACATAAAAATAGGTGGACAATATTTAGTTATTACAATTTAAGGATTTTTCTAAATTATAGCGATTTACGCAATAATAAAAATCATTAAAAAATAACTAAAGCAGGTAGAGTAACAAAATAGGGCTCTAAAAATGGAGAAATTTATGCTCTTTCTTCTTGTACACTTCACACAACTAGTTTTCTACTTGTTAAAGTGTAGGACTACCAAACCACAAATATGTGGGCCTTAGGCACTGATGGGTTAAAGGAATAGGATTTAATAACAAAGAACCAACCAAGGAGCATATGTAATCCCATAATAGCGTATTGATGTATTGACTTTTGAAAGAATACCCCTCCCTGGATACAAACATACAGTTTCAAAGGCCAATTAACCCATTGTATATGGGAACCTGGGGTACCCTGTACAATCTGTATGGGAATTGCAATAGTTTGGAAGGGATATAATATATGCCCAGGTACTGTAAAAATTAATGGGAGATTTTTGGAAAAGTTTTGGAAATAAAAAGGGATATTATAAAAATTCGATCTGAATTAATTCAGATCTGAATCAGTAAATCTTGGAGGGGACATAGGAGATTTTTGTAAAAAAAAGATTGGGAATAAAAAGGGGTATTATCAAGATTCATTCTCATACCTGAATCACTTAATCTTGTCAAGAGAGGGCGAGATTGACAATTCCTTGCTGGGCCCATTGAAGGATTTTTGTGCACTTTTGAGGACAATTTGCAAAACTGTTCATTTAGTATCTATTAGGTGAACAATCAGAACTTAGAAGGCATACATTATGTAAACCTAATGGCCTCGTAAAGTAAAACATTTTACACAAATTATCAAGGTATAAATATATTGTTTTTCTTCATGTGAATGTGTTACATATAACAATGCCCCTTAACCACATGTTTTTTATATTTTCTTAATCTCCATTTTTAATCTTTACTTATAAAACCACAAATAATCAGTCTGTCATACATTTTTCATAGGCTATTTAAACCGATGTATACATTTTGACCATACATCTCGCCCATCTGGCTATAGCAGCCAACCTGCATACAGTGGCCACCAAAAGTAATCCCCTGCAGAGAAAAATCAATGTTCTGGGACATGTCTATACAAAAAAACAAAGAAATACATAAGGTGTGCCCCCCCCCCCCCCAATTACTCTGGACCATACTACGCCACAGGGGGGGGGGGGGGGCATGGTGGGCATGTGCCCCCCCCCCCCCCAAAAAAAAACAACAGGTATTGTTTCAAGAAAAATAATAAAAAATAGGAAACATAAGGGGCATTTTGTGTAAAACAAAGAAATACATAAGGTATGCCCTCGTCAATAATTTTGCGCCCCCCCCCCCCCAATTAGTACGACCACGCTACGCCACTGCTGACATAGCTGCTTCGATACAGAGGTGACCACTAGGACAGGTTTTTACTGTATTTACATTAGTAGCAAGGTTGACTATAGATGGCAGTATACATGTTTTACTCGTGTGCATGTTTGAATGCTTCAAGATTGCAGGATTCTGTCTTTCAATAATGCTACACAGTTATATACCATAATACACAATAATTATATACCATAATTTATTTTATAGAGGAATGCATCTTCTGGCCATTTTCTGATGAGGTCCATTGCAAATGGGGAGAGTTTTTATAAAAATGAGAAATCAGTTTGTTTGGCAAGATCATTGAGTATGGAATATTACAATAAACAAAAATGAATAAGTCATCTAGAGTATTGCAGTTGTTCTTTAACACACTATAGAATGTCACTGTAGTTCTTATAGTCGATTTTCATTGTTTTTAGTCTTAAAAAGTAATTCATATATAATATTGACATAACCCCTGTCATATGAAACTAAATGTAATATATAGCAGAATACACGCCTCACTTCATTCGATGCAAGATTCTGTTTCTTATAATATTAACCTTACAGGAATTAACCCGTTCAGGGCGGGTCGTAAACATATTTGGGCAAGGGTCTATGGATATTGCATGTTATACCGAAATCAGTCCTGAACGGGTTAATGTACCTTGTTTAATCATAATGCAACTTAAAGTTGATAACCTCCTTCTTATGCAGGCATCTTCAAATTCAGTAAAACAGTCCATACCCCACGAGGACACTAAATCAAGTTGGTGAAATCTTGATGTGTGACTCATTGTTATCCTTTTACTGAATTAAAACACAAATCACCCTGTTACATCACAAATATGATTGAATCACTTTGATTAAATTTAATATTTGGTCTCTGAACATTGAGTATAAACACGAGCAGGGTCTGCAGCAGCTAGACTAATTAAACGATGGCAATGTATGTTTACTATAAATCAATATAATTCCATTTGAAGGAATTTTTATATTTGAATCTTCTCAGACTAGCTCTTAAAATGTATTTACTTTCATATAAGACAATAATCTCACAATTTTTGAATGCTGACTAGCAAAAGGAGGACAATGTCTTTAAAGTAGGGGTCATTAGGGCCACTCCATTAATTACGCTCACTGCATTAATCTACACAGCACTCTCAAATGATTTAAAGATAATTACTTTGTATCAAGGTTATGCCATGCATATCGACCTTCCACACTGCATTCACACTTGTATCAGCAAGTCATATTCTACGAACAGCATAATCACCAATATGTAATAATACAAAATAATTGCCCATTTTTTATTATAGCGCTTTATTACAGTTTTAAAGTCTCAAAGCGCTTGGAGCATTATATATTACCTTGGCTTTAGCCAGGCAGCCTTATTCAAAGTGACATTGAGAAGAGTGTTATGTCCACCTTTGCCTAGTTCTGCACTTAATCTTGTAGAGCCTACTCTATTGTGATACAAATGTTACAGATCTATACTAATTATTGAAATGTCATTTGTTTCAAACAGCATTTATCAAGTAGATCTTCTTTTTTCTTTCTTCCCTTCATCTTAAAGGGACTTAGTAACATTGTCCAAATCCTCAAAATAAAATTCTAATTCTAGCGGTTCCCTTATACCTTGTTGTATTCGTATTAACAATAAAATCACAGGACAGGTTTCGGTTTTTCAAATTTCCCTTTCGTTACAAAGATATGTATGATTGAAGTATTCAGATAAGAAAAGCTCCGGGCGAGTTTTTCTTCCGTGTACAAAGTGAGTGCAGTGAGTTACTGAATATCACTTTGCATTTTCGCTCATTACTTGGCCAAACAATGTCCATTTGACTTGAAATTTTCACACAATACCCTTTGGACATATGAGATAACAACAATATACATTGCATCAACCATTCATCACTTTTTGCACATGTCAACAAAGTTACTAGATCCCTTTAAATACTGTCCTCTTCTTTCTTGTTGTCTGTTTCACCTATCTCTATACTATCCTTTCTCATGAGCTTTGAGCACCTTATTAGGTGGATATTGCGCAATATAAATATTCATTATCAAAAGATAAAAGAGAGCTTTTAAAAATGGGCTTCTACAAGGCTCCACAACTTTAAACATGAATTAGCCCCCCCCCCCCCCCCCCCCTCCCTCTTTCTCAACCGAGGATATGATAACCCAATGATTTCGGTATAACACACATTCTCCAAAGTGCCTTCAGTTGATGTTAATGAAGGAGGGTTGAATTTTTCATGGGAAACAAAAATAAATCTTGACTTTTGATCCAAAATATCTCTAAAAAGAATTGTGTGCTCTAATCTAGCCACAAATAGTTAATGTTTTGAGATGATCTGAGAATGTCTGCACATACTTATATGATCAGCTGGTCCGCAATGTATACAGTACATGCACCCAGGTTTTTGTCTACAGAGCCAAATGCATGTTATACCAAAATGAAAATCAAATATTTTTGGACGGGCTAAAGGGATCTAGTAACACAGTGTTGGCATGTGCAGAAAGTAAGGAATGGTTGACATCTAATATGTTCACTGAGTAATGTGTGAACGTTTCAAGTAAAATGGATATTATATGGCCAGGTAATGAGCAACGTCATATTTGAAAAACTCATTGCACTGACTCTGTACACAGTTATAACTTTCCAGTGGATAATCAAAAATCTGACCACTTCAATCTAACTATATCTTTTTAATGAAATCAAAATTTGAAAACCCAAAACTTGTTCCATGCTTCTAAATTGCTAAAACAAATAAAACAATGTATGATATAACCACTAGAGTTCTAAGTAAGATTTGTAGATTTGGACAATGTTACTAGATCCTTTTAAACACATTGCCCCAAACTCGCCCCAAACTCTCCATTACCAGTGTGAACTTGGTGCATGATATAAGACAACCATCAATGGCATACTCATCTTGTTAATATGTACTATATACATAGCACAGCATCATCCTTGTATCATCAAGATATTATTGGTGTGCTGAGTAATGTATGTCAATGGCATATTATTTGCACACTGGTTACTGTTCTCGCCACTTAAAGGGGAAGGAACCCCTAGCCTTTTGACTTACTGGATGTGATGAGAGCATAACTACTATCATTGCTAGTCACTTATTTCCTCATGAATATTCCCGATTACAAAAATAATCAATATTTTATGGACCCCTGTCGTCTGCTTTCAATGCCCATAGGAGGCGGCCATTTCTTCAACTTCTCGCCATGAAATGACGTGGCAGGCGGAGAACACAATAGCATTATCGTAACCCGCTATTGTGTTCTCCGCCTGACACGTCATTTCACCGCGAGAAGTTGAAGAAATGGCCGCCTCCTGTGGGCATTGAAAGCAGACGACAGTGGTCCATCAAATATTGATTATTTTCATTATTGGGAATATTCATGAGGAAATAAGTAACTAGAAATGACAGGAGTTATGCTCTCATCACATCCAGTAAGTCAAAAGGCTAGGAGTTCCTTCCCCTTTAATGAACTACCATTTCTATAAACTTCCACTTTCAATGCAATAATCAATGTGACTTCTAATTAAAATTAATACATTAAGACTTCAGTACACAAACCTTGTCATCCACAAACAAAATATTGAACATATCACATCATATTTTCAAACATACATAATATCTACAATCAACACCACAAAATCATAATCATAATCACAAGATCATAATCGCATCAAAATATTAATGTTTCCCCTCAATGCAATAAACAATGTGACTTCTAATTAAGATTCATACATGATGACTTCAGTTTAAAAATCAACAAACATCAACAAATACCACTCAAACTTAATGTCATTAGTACATTTTATGTTTGAACTGTACAGAGCTGATTCTTTTGATTTTGTTTATAATGATGTATGTGCAATTCAGTATATAGAAGATAATTTAAATTCAATTAATTTCCATCAATTAATTTTGATTCATTTCCATTGATTTCAATTCATTCAAAATCCAATTCAATTCAATACAATTGTAAGACTTACTTGGCACACTTGAAGCAGGTCTTGTGGATGACATCTGCTGTTGGCATGGCAACCTCCATCCCCCTCTCCACCTTGCCCCTGCACACCCGGCACTCTCCAAGCCCCGGGAGAATCATGGACGATTCGCTCTTGCTACGCCTCCGTAGCGCTTTGACTGGCTTGCTGTGATTTGCCTGCGCCATGTTGTCACGCGAGAGCATGCGGCGCAGCCCCGAGAACACTCGCTTTGTAGAGGGCGCTGTTAGCGATTCGATGTCCTCCTCGACGATGACGGAAGTACGCTTCTCGGGCTTTGTGCACGAGTAAGGAGTATTGTCCGCGTGCGAGCGCTGCTTGTGCGCCACCACCTTTCCATGTTCCTTTTTGCGTGACTTAGGATACTTCTCGTTTCGTCGCACAAAGAAGTCCGGCTGCATTATGCTCGTCTTTGACTGTGGCATCGTACGGTACGAGGCGGGAAGCGTGCTTGACTTTGGCTTCCCGCCATTGAATTTATCAGAGTCGCTATCATCCTTGACGAGGGTAGATCCAATATTCCGAGGGAGTGTTCCAGATTTTCCCGATTTCGTCCGCGATTCTTCCTGATCCTCGAAAACGTCATCCAAAGCATCAATTTTTCCCTCGCTGCGACTGCGAATCGGACGACGCAAACGCTTGAACCATGGCGAAGATGGCTTTGACGTCGACGGAGGATCCGGTGTCATACACGACTCATCGTCGTTTAGGAGGTCCTCATCGAAAAATGTGAGGGCAAGATCAAAGCTGACCTGTTTTCGTAGCAGCGGAGCGCTACGGCACTCCATGCCCACTGCACTCCGCATGCTGTATTCTAGCTGTTGCTGTTGCTGCGACTGCTGGTTAGGTTGGTTGTTTTGACGGTGCAGTCGGCGTTCTAAGCTTGAATCATTGCGGCTGTCCACCGATGAACTGTCGCACGTTTCGCTATCAGTCGTGTGCTCCATGGCCTCGCATAACAGCACGCTGCTATTACCCTCTCCATCACCCACCTCCTCCTCATCATGGAACATTCCATTCATTCCACTCCCGGCCGTACAAATCAGATTATCCCCCGCCAGTTCCATTCTGTCTCTCGGGGGAGCATTATCTAGTCTGCCTCCAGCGTGCATCCGCTGCTCCATGCTACTAATAGTAGTAGCACCCCGCCGGGCACACTCCATCTCCCTTGCCCTCTGAGAATTGCACTTGGGTGGACTGTTAAGCTCTAGTACTCTAGGAGGGTTAATATTATCACTATTTGGAGGGTTGTAATCGACCCGCTTGGTCCATATCTCTTCTATTGCGGGTCGAGTGGAGGGGTAATCATCGTTGGCATCACTGGATAGGCCTCGCGTGACCTTTGTATCTGCTGCTGCAATTAACCGCGGGCTGTTGTCATAATGAAGGGCTGTGACATCTGGTGTTGTGCGGTCCATCCTCTCAGACATGTATGAATTATTGCCCTGCACTAGCACCGCCGAACTGCTAGAACCACGCTCAGTGCTGCCCGAGCCATGCACTGCCTCTGCATCAAGAGGAATGTCTACCACTATTAATCTCGGCGAGCCTTGCAGCCGAGGCTCCGAGTGTGCATGGTTAAGTGCGTTAGTCCCCCGTAGATTATCATTGACGGCACCATTCGGTAACTGCTCCCCGTAAGACAGGCATCTTGCTGAGCCGCCAGGCCGCCTGTTTGGATGAGGGCTCGAGTTTGAATGCTTCTGGTGGGCGATTGCTGTGCAGCTTCCCCCAACAGCATCAGGAGATGCAGCAGCTTCATGCGCAAAGTCTGTGTTATTGCTGCGACTTAGGTTCAAATTTCGTAAACTCCCGACACCGTCATCGTGCACAAAGTAAGTCATCATGGCTGGCTCGCTGGTCTGCCTGTAGATCCTCTTGTCAGCGATACTGCCGAACTCCTGCGAATTGCTTGAATAGTCATGCTGCGGCGTCAGCGTGTGCAAGTGGGGGCCACTACGCCCCCCCCTGAGGTTAGGGGTGCAAGGCCGCCCCCCACGACCACGCTGATACCGCTGCACACCCGTAGCATTTGGCGAATAGCTCAGGGAACGACCGAATTGGGGTGGGGGCGGTCTCCCCCGATTCAGTATCGCTTGCTGCCGGCTGCGGTTTGTCATGTCAGCAAGGCATCGCGCCATCATCTGGCCCGCAACCGCCTCCTCGAAGCTCATCAAGCGAGGGCGTCTTTCTGTTTCCTGATCGGTTTGCGTGGAAACCTTGCCCAGCGATAATGTTGAGGATGTTGACGATGATGCTGCCGACGTCGTTGACGAAGACGATGATGATGAAGATGAAAAACCAAACTCATCCATATCGTGTCCATGTTCGTGGTCGTTCCCGTTCATCTTATCCTTCACGTTCCTTCTATCACCAGACTCTATTACGAGCTCTTCCTCTATCAACTCATCTCCGTTCACCATCCCATCCTTCCTTCCTTCCCTCTCCAGCTCTTCCATCGCTCAAAATCACAAACTCAAATTTTTGGTTCATAAAAAGTTCTCTCACCAGCGATTTTTACTAAAAATCAGCAGAAGCAATTTTTCGCCATAAATAGACGGATGAGGCAGCAGCCTCGTGCTCCAATTAATGTCTGGCAAATTTGTGGTTATGCCAAGTGCCCGGCAAACATAATAAAACCGCTATGCAATCAAGAAAAGTCTCAGTGTCTGCTCAATATTTGCTGTGCCTAAACTTCTCTGCAATCACGAATGTTCCTTCATTATCTGCCTGATATTTGCCAGTCCTGTGAAATCAACTTCCAATGGGTGTTGATTGGTAAATCAGCGTCATTCACAAGTTTGCTCGACTCGTTCCTTCAAACACAGGGTCCTTCTAGTGTCACGTCTGCATCCAAACTGCTCATTTGATCTGCACATGAGAAATGAAAGACAAAAAGTAGAAATAATTGTTATTAGTTTTTGAAGTTGTTTAATTCCTTTGAATCCAAAAGAAAAGAAATTCATTTGTTCAGTATGGGTTTTGAAAACAGGTTGGGGTCTATGAAGAATGCAGGTTATTACGTATTCAAAACTTGAATGGGTTAAAATACATGTAATGTAACTTAATAGGATTATCCTATACATTAAGAGCTTGTAATGAGAAATGAAAGACAAAGAGAAAGAAAATTGCATTTGTTTCAAAGTAATTTCACTCTCTTCAAAAAGGAACGAAATTAAGGAAATGAACTTTGAAAATGTGCTTGCTGGGTCTATAGAAAATCATATCTTGAATGGGTTAAAATATTATCCTAAAAGAATATTCAGGGCAATTCACAAACACACTGGATAAACAGAAAATATGTTCATAATTCTCTTCATAGATAGATGTATCTGCTTCTTCATATTAACCTGTAGAAGAATTTGTATTTTGTTGTTGTCTTATAACATACAATTCCACAGACAACATATTAAGTATGTTATGAAAATTATCAAAGCACCTGTCCTGAACAGGTTATAATGTTTACTAAAGAAATGGGTTTTAAAAAATACAACCCCCCCCCCCCCCCCCCCCCCCCCAATCTGGGTTAATAGCGTCTTTTCGCTCTGCGACGCAAGTGCGGCGACGGGGGATTTAAATCCGCTGTGACCGTCCCCGTACTCTGGCTACCGTCGCGATCTATTTGCAGTTTCGCAATTCTGAATACGCGGGAGTTTCACTCGTTCCATTTATCATGCATGTTGTACTATAAGCATACGGTATAGGCAGTACAAATCACAACGTACTGTGCATGCAGCGCGTGTGTACGAATCAGTGCATGAAACACGTGAGGCAGCGAGCCTCGCCGTCCAAGCGCTCTGATTGGCTGATCACGTACCCGCGTAGTGGCTCTACGACCAACGTTAATTCGGTCAAATACCGTCCTAGGTTAGGCCGCTACGCGGAAATTTTTGCTCTGAGTGCGACCCCCCGCTAAGATTAGCGTTGTAGCCACACTCCCGTCGCAGAGCGAAAAGACGCTAATACTAGCTATGCCACGGGTTACATACAACTAGAAATATCACTGAAAAATACCCCCACAGCACTGGTTTGTGACCCTTACCCCAAGAACATCAAGTGTACCAAGGTTCATTAAAATTGCTTGAAAATTGTGGAAGTAGTTCGCTCCTCTTTTTGCAACGGACGGACGGACGGACGGACCGACTGTATGCTGATTCCAATATACCCCCTACAAACTTTGTTTGGCGGGGGTATACAAATTAGTGTTAATGACGTACATTCAGCCCCTTCGCTAAGTATCTCAAGTTATTTATATCCTACCCCCAAATTAGAATCTTCTTGGAGTTAATGACATCAGCCGACGAAGTCAAGTTTATAAGGTATCCTCCGAATTAGAATCTTCTTGGAGATGCGAGTTTAGATCCAGGATGATGAAGAAAAAAAGGAAGCAGCTAGCCATGCCTTAACTTGCATCACTGGCTTAAATCTTTAAGCGATAAATTTTGTTCGGGGGGATGAATCGGTGATCTATTCATTTATCCCCGGAACACAATAACTTTACGCAGATCTATGCTCTAGTGTGTTTCATTCATGTAAAACCATCAAAATATCTTTGAAAAGAAATTTGTACAACATGAGGAACTCAGTCAAGATTGGAAGACACTGCAGTGCAATTATGTCCATCACATCTTAGTTTTCCATTATGCTATGTTTAATCTGAAAAACCAAAACAAAGTCATGCTGAATTTTGAGTCTATTTTTCCCAAATGTCTCTGTCCCTTGAATATATGATAGTTCTCCTTTACCCCTGCTTGCCCTTGTATCATCCACTTTATCGCCTCATTTTTGTCCACTCCCTAATGTTTTATTTTTATGCATGATGATGATGATCCACAGCACTTGTATGGCGCCATTTATCTGTTTCAAATATTCAAAGACGCCCTCGCATTCTAGTTAACTTATGGACTGCACATTCGCTTGGAAAGATGGGTTTTGAGACATGCTTTTATAAAGTCTTCCATTTTTTTCACTTTCTCATAATTTCTCGTTCAATATACATCCCTCTTTATTGTCTCATTTTGTTTACTACCCCACGTTTTCTCTTTATGCATGTTCTTGTTCTGCCTCTCTCTCTCCCTTTCTCTCTTTTCTCATGTTCCCCTTTCTCGGGAGATGAAATATCTCATTAAACATTTGATACTGTTGTTTGGATCTATTACAGTGAATCACACTCCATTCACACATGCATAGAACAAATCGTATTTAAAACGGTAAACATAGAAATATACAGTATTCGCAAACCCCTTTCACACATGTGCATAGAACAATATATCGTATTTAAAAGTTAAAAGAGTAAACATAGAAATATACAGTATCTGCAAAGAAAGTTCAATGACTGAAGATTGTATATTTGAACAAGTTTCCTCAAACAATGCTTTTTGTTCAATTATACATTAAATTTCTTGCGTCTGAAAGCGTCATAGAGGTTTAACACCAATGCCAACACTTTTTTGCATGGAATATATTTCATGAACCAAATGTGGATACTGTTGTAAAGAGCTCTAACTGTGCATCATACCCCATTCACACATGCACATAAACAATTGTATAAAACTGTGAACATAAAAATATACAGTATCCACAACCAAATGTCAATGACTGAACATTGTATATTCAAACCAGTTTCCTCAAACGGTGCTTTTTATTATTATACATTTAGTGTTTGTGTATAAAAGCATAAAGTGGAACACGTTACTCGAACGATGCTTTTCTTGTTATATTCATTATACATATACATTAAATTTGTTGGGTCTAAAAGCGTCATGGAGGTTTAACACCAGTGGCATGTTAGGAGTTAACAAGAATGTGTGATAAACATCACAGAGAATTCTTGGAATGCTTTTTTCCTTTTTAATGGGCTGCCCCAGATAATATCATCCCATTTTTGTATCCAATGTATTTTTTATCATGTAACACAATCTCATATATGTATGCCCTTTTCAGCAACAGAAAGAAAAAACAAGGCCAAGTATGATATTAATGGATATAGATATGTAGGTCAACGTATATCAAGTTATCAGAGAAAACAAAGTCAAATTTAATGAATTTGCCATGTATGTGTGATGATAGAAAGGAGACAGATGGAAAAATATGTTTTGCGTTCCATACTTGCATCTATGGGGAGCTAAAAAGGGTTACAAGTTCATACAATACACTTCACACTGTGTTTTGCGGCCTTTTGCCAGATATATCACTTAAAATTGTGGCCAATAGAGTACTAGAGGGTTACAAGTTCATATAATACACTTTACAAAGTAGGTGTATTACAACCTTTTGCCAGAAAATTACAACTAACTAGCCTATATTTCAGGCTATAGCATGTTTTCTTAATACAGCCCAGTCCAGGGTATCGCAAGCACAATAATGGCTTGCATGATTAGAAATAACCTTGGAAACAAATATGTATTTGTGAAATATTAGGATTACTAAAGCTGTATTAACCTTATTTTCTTCTATCCTTGATGGTTGTTTTAGAGAATATTACATTATCTTCGTCTTCTGATCTCAAACTAAGACTTTTTGAACAGCTGGAGAGCCATTTGTGTCCATTTGACATGGTTGCCGCTTTCATACAGATTTAACAATTATCTCATTCAATCCCTTTATTTTTGTTCTGCAAGACTTCAAGGTTATAGGAATGATCTCAATTTAAAACCCTCCTTTAATAGCAGATGATTTGATATTATATATTTAAGTATTTTGTTTTATCTTGAATGATCTTATTTTCTAAATCCTATTTATCAGATGATTTTAAACTGCAAATTGAAATATATCACTAGTATAATTTGTCATTCTTATCCCATTTCCTTCAAGATTCTGAAATCCCAATATAATTTGCGCATAGCCCACCAGGTTCCTGTAGGCAGTATATGGGTTAACCCATTTAGGACTGGTTCCAAACTACTTGGGCTGTGGTGTATATAGAGAAAGCATGTTATGGATGGAAAGTAAAAGAGTTAAACGAGACAACTTTTTTCGTGCTAAGTTTCCCCCCCCCCCCCCCCACCACCTTTTCCATTTACCCTTGTGGACTTCATACAGGGATTGTTCACAATGAATGTTCTTGGCCATTGATAAAGGCCCGTTTCTTAATTATTATATAGCCAGGGTCTTTCTGTGTTTGCATTTATTCCTGTTTATCCGTTGTAAATTATGATGACGTGTATATATATCATAATGTTTGTGATGATGTGAGAAATAAAGTTCAATTCAATTCAATTCAATTATGCATGGTCGGAGAAGGTGAATTTCTAACTGCTTGGCACCAGCTCAATTCTGATCTCCCACAAGAATGACTGAAATGGAAAAGAACCTTTATAAATGATTAACCCGTTGATGCGTGGTGCTATATCTTGCAAATGTCTTGCGCGTGGTGCAAAATACACTTACAAAAGAGCTTTCATTTGTTTGTCCACTGCAACGATAAGTCTGAAACTTTTAATAAAGAGTGTTAATTATGGACTAAAAAGAGACTGGTATCTACATTATCTACCTTAGTATCGATCTGTCCCTTGATTTAATATCTGATTGTACCAAAATCCACTTTTTCAAAACAGTAACTGGTATAAGCAATACAAAAGGTATGAGCATAGCGATGCTAATAATTGATGTATGAAAATAAGAATTATCCAGATTCTTCAAAAATGCTGATTATGGCCTAAAAAAAGACTTGCTATCTACCTTAGTATCTTTCCCAAACACTTTCTCTACCTCCCTCTGTGGGTAGCTACATCCCCAACTGTCTAGACAGAGATCTGTCCCTTTAACCCCTTGCCTACAGGAACCTGGTGGGATCTGTATTAAAGGGATTTAGTAACATTGTCCAAATCCTTACTTGGAACTCTAGCGGGTCTCTCATACCTTGTTGAATTCGTATTAACAATAGAAGCGTGGGATATGTTTCGTTTTTTTTTCAAATTTCCCTTTCGTTAAAAAGATATTTACGATTGAAGTGTTCAGATGTTAAACTATCCACTGGATAGTCATAAACATGTACAAAGTCAGTGCAATGAGTTAATAGTAAATATCACTTTGCATTTTCACTCATAACTCGGCCATTTAACATCTGTTTAACATGCAATTTTTACAATGTATTACTCAGTGGACATATATCAGATCACAACAACACACATTTTATCAACCCTTTATCACTTTTGGCACATGTCAACAAAATTACTATCCCTTTAACTCTATTGGGAATGTAAAATCTAGTAGGAAGTGGGTTAATTGATTGAAGAACTCAGCTAAGGTTATCTATGAATGGTACTATGGAAAATGTGGGTTATATCAATAATTAGAATAATAATGGTTATTTATATAGCGCTATTCCTGTGGGGATCACAGCGCTTTTACACAATAATTATTACCCCGGTCAACGGATACACACTTCAATCATTCCTGCACATTAAGTGCACATTTTCCACTCCCTAGAGAGTATTCCAGCCAGTCGCACACAGTGCTAAGGAAACACATTCCCATCCTTCCGGGTCCCCATATCATATGGTAAGATTCAATGGATTAATTTCTGCAGAATTCTTTCTTTTTATTAAACTAATTGAGGAACTAGGCCGAGGTTATCTAGGACTGGGACTAGGGAGCATGTGTGTAATATTAAAGGTTAAATCATTAGCTTAGACCAGATGGGTTAAATTCTGGGTTTTTTGTTTGTTTTACTTGGTCTGGATGGTCTGAATTTAGCTGGCCAGTCGCCATCCAGCCATGCCCACACACATCTCCTTACCACAAAACATAACATGTGAAACGAAACGTGAAAGGTAACAAGAAACGTGAAATGTAAATTGAGTCCTATAATATTTCGTCTCAGTCAATTTTGGTCAATCATGTTTAAAAGTTTTAAAACCATGTGTACAAAAACCAAAAGTAGCTAAATTTTATGTTTGATGAATATTACAGAAATAACTTGCAATTATTATCTTAAAAATTTGCACAACTTTGAGGAGGCTCGGACGTACAAGATGGTATGCATAACTCCATTTAGCAAAAAATAGACTTGATGCCTTTCTCACTCTGACCGGACGATTTCACTTCTAAGGAATAGAAACACAAGGTGTGTTCTCTCACCTGGGAGGGTTGTGTCTGTGTGTGTTCTTCTCCTCGTTGTTTATCTTCATCTATTTGGTTTTTGTTTTGTTTTTGTTTTGTTTTTTGGGGCGGGGGGGGGGGGGGGTTTGGGGGATGTATTTTGGCATCATTCATTTAAGATTGTCAAGCTAAGGGATGAGCCATGCAGTTCGCTGATTTGAACTTTGCTAGTTTGTGTGTAGCTCTGCTTAACACTAAACCAGAGGGTATTTCACACTGTGAGCAACAGTTCGCAAGATGGCGCATGCAGCACGTCTAATTTTATTTGTTTTAATTTTATTTATTTTTATTTTTATTTATTTTTTTTGGGGGGGGGGGGTTTAAATTTATGACCTAGTCCCACTGTACTGTTTTCCTTCTGTTTCCTATCTGATCAAAATGTTCTAGTTCCATGACGTTTCATTTCAAGCGAAACAGAGCCAAACTGAAAGTATCCTACTAGTCCATTCCGAACTTGGTCTGCATAGTACCTTCCGGGTGTCTAACAGATAGGAAACGGAAGGAGAAACGGTTGCAGTGGGACAAGGCTATTACTGAAGATAAAGGAAGGGTTGGCCTTGTATCATTGTTTCATGTCATTATACATCATGGGACCTCCTGTGGTCCCTTTTGTTTTTCTTTTACATTAATATGATTACATGATAAAGTAAGAACAAATATTAATCGTGATTTAATAATAAACATTTTGAAAGAAAAAAAACCCACAAAAATTGCTTTGAATTTATTTAGTAAATGGTTCCTAATGATGTATATGGATTTCTAGACATTGCAGTTGTTTCAACTGTACACATTGTTCTTATGTAATGTGACCAAACATCACATTCATATATTTTTAATACAAAATTGTTGAAACTTGATATGTCTAGAAGATGCCAACAGAGGGCAGAGGGCAAAAACAGTCCTGTATCTTAGCCATTCATATGTTGTTGTTTTTTTCTACCATTCAAGCATCATTGAACTGAAACATTCTGTTTGACCAGAACTGTACTATCCCTTTAAAGTACTGAGTGCTCTGTCTGGCCTTATTTCCCAAACATCAAATGAGACATTCTTCTTGATATTTTCACTGACGTCACATTGATTGTGCTCTGTTGGCCATTCAAATGAGCTACAGGCCAAAATAGAAACCTATAAAATAACATTTTATGACTTTCGAGACCTATCGCTTACGACATGTCCTCTTCCGATCTTTAATTATCGATTGGGGACCTACATGATATCTATCCTTTGATGATAATTAATTATCAGTTGCAGACGATATCATTTTATTTGTGCATGTTTTCCTTTGGTTTACGTTTTCCAAACATTTATTACCAATAAGGGACCCAAAATTATATTTCACATTTTCCTTTGATGCGTTGTTTTGAAAATCTTGTATCGAATCTGAGCCTATAATTTGTGATATCCGACATTGCAGGTACGTGTTTAAAGCCAAATATCAGCAGTGTGAAAGTTACCTAAAGCATGATCAATAAATTGTTGAAATAGAATTATAAAGGGTTTATGTGGTCAAATCTGAATCTTAGTATTGCTAAATGAAGAAATATTGGTTAAAAGTTCAACGCGCGCAGGTGGAATTGGGCCAAAATTGCACAGCTTGTTATTGCCTGGTCTTCGCTACCGATTGATGCAGCCTTTCATTTTTGATACTAGCTAGTACATCCCCGGGCAGGTATGTTTCTATGATGAATGATCAATAGGGGACCCATCACTTTGGGTATAATAATCCTGGTGTAATCTTCCTCCTTTTGAGACTTACGAATTCCAAGAAATTTGCAAATACACAGAGAGATCAGCTGGTCTCCATTACAAACAGTGCTGATTCATCAAACTTTCAATTTGTTATGTTAGTTTGATTTCATCATCCTTCGAGAGTAACCCCCTTTCATATGTGTCTATTAAAAAGCATTCGACATACATTATTATTCGACATACATTATTATTCCGTAGCTTGTACTGAATATATATGACCCACTAAATTGAACTCTGCGTCATAAAGGTAATTTGTGTCACAAAACTGATTTATAGACCAGGGCCCCCCCCCCCCCCCCCCCTCCCCGCCCAGTTGCAGAAAGAGAAACAATTGATTGTAAGTTATAATTAATTGTAAGTCAGATCATGTGTTCTAAATGCACAAATCTGACTGGTTGAAACGCACACATTTTCTGACTTACAATTAATTTGAACTTACAAACGATTGTATAGATGTCTTTCTGCGACAGGGCCCAGAGAAGACAACTGAACGTTCTTTAGGTAAATACTTGTATGGGGCTACACTAAAACTTGTGTATTGGGACCATCTATTAGGGAGACAAGAGAAGTGGCCATTGTAGACAGGTTCCATAGGATTGTTTTTCTATGGCAAGGATCACTTTTGGTGGCCACTACACAGGTTAAACAGTACTTGAGACTTTATATATATCCATTTTTTTCGTCTCATTATTCTTCTTCAAATATTTACAAACTGAAAATCATTGCTTTAAAGTGGGAACTATACGAAAGTCAAAACGAAGTAATGACATAATGGATTGAAAACAGAAAAAAATAGCATTGTGCCTTCATTACTGTTTTAACTAGTGTACTATATAATAGTTGTATTTCTTGTCTATATACAGGTGTACAGACATCTGTAATGTTTGTATGCTGTAATTGAATAAATGAAACTATACACAAGTTCTTGAGATAAAAAATAATTATACAAAATTGGAGTGAGGAAAAATGACACAAACCATATTTTGGAACATCCATACTCTATAGGAAAAGGCCAGAGGGTTATTTGGAAAGTGTAAAACAAAGAAATAATTGCATTAACCAGTTCCAACCTGAGATATGTTATCCTAATAAGAGTTAATACACGACAAACCAGGCTCCCACAGACAAAGGGTGGAATTCACAAAGGAGGTTTGTAGGAGGTTTGTACAAACCATGGTTTACATCTATGGAATGCCAGCCCATTTGTAAACTGATGGAGAAAGAATGTAAATTCCTTACTTGTTAACAATGTTGATTTACAATTTACTTGTATATGAGCAACATTCCATAGATGTAGACCATGGTAAAACCATGGTTTGTACAAACCTCCAACAAACCTCCTTTGTGAATTCCATCCAAAGGGTTTACAAGAAATTAAAGTCTTTTTAAAGATGTCCAAATTGAAAGCAGTTTGAAAGTGCCAACTACTACCATCTCTCGGGACGTAAACACTGCCCCCACATGGTTTACCACTTGGGCAAATGTCTGGACTTGGATATCCAGGTGTATTTTTGGCGATAATATTTCTCCCTCAAATATTTTATCTAGGTGCATTTTTATAAATATTTTTCTCCCTAAAATATTTTGAAAACAAAAATCATGACTGTGTACTTTTAAAAAAAATATTAGAATCTCTAAGATCGTACATAATGGATATTAATTATCAAACGGTTTATTATTATTATACGAATGGGTAAAAGTTGCAGCCTGCATTGTTGATTTTGACTTTTTACAGTTATTTTATTTCTATTTTAATATGAGAGTCGTATACAGCCTAGCTTTCGATCCTAGCAGAATCTTCGTCAGGGCACAAATGACAGTTACTACAGAAAAAACACAGAATTCTGTGTTTTTTCTGTAGTAACTGTAGTAACTGTCATTTGTGCCCTGACGAAGATTCTGCTAGGATCGAAAGCTAGGCTGTATACGACTCTCATTTTACCACATTGGCGATTTTTTTTAGTAAACAATCAGTTTTCAGCAGTATTTTCCATATTCTATTTTAATATAATATAGTACAAACAATATTGTTTTTATGCTGATAGAATGAAAGAGTAAGGGAAGGGATTATGGTGAATCCTCCATACAGGAACGGGGTAAGTGAAAATGGTACAAACATTATAATACTTTAATAAAATATTAAAGTCTCTGACAGTTTTCCAAATTGAAAGCGGGTTGAAATTGTCATCTCTGGGGACGTAAACACTGCCCTGCACATTGTTTACCAAGACAACCCTCTGGACTTGAATATCCAGGTGTATTTCTGCGATATCTCTCCTCAAATATTTTGAAGGAAAAAAACATGACCGTAAATAAGGAACTACAGTACAGATAGGAATCATGAAGTTACTGACATAATGAATAACATGGCAAAGGATTATTATATCCCATGTCAATACAAAACAAATATCAAGAAACTGATATAAAGGAAATATGGATAAATACAAATCTTGCAAATTGTAGAAATTGTATTAAAACGAAAGAGTAGGGAGAAAATTAATTATATTTTGATATGTCCATGGCGCTAGGAAGAGGGTTTGTGAAATAGTGAAAAGGCGATAATTCTACAAATAATTGTCTGGACTTGAACATCCAGGTGTATTTCTGCGATATCTCTCCTCAAATATTTTGAAAACAAAAAACATGACACTCGCTGTAAATAAGAAACTACAGTATAGATAGGATCAAATAATGAAGTTACTGACATAATAAATAACTCGGCAAAGGATTATTATATCCTACAAGAAAACATTAACCAAAGATAGTGATATAAACAAAATATGGATGAATACAAATCTTGCAAATTGTAGTAATTATATTGGAAAGAAAGAGTAGGGAGAAAATTATTATAGTTTGTAACGTCCATGGCGATAGGAAGAGGGTTTGTGAAATGGTGGAAAGGCAATAATTCTATTAATATTTAAACCAAAGTCTGCAAACATTTTCCAAATTGAGAGCGGGTTGAAATTGGCATCTCTGGGGATGAAACACTGCCCCATACATTACTAACCAAAGTTACTGTCTGGATTTGAATATCCAGGTGAATATTTGCCATAATATTTCTCCCTCAAATATTTTGAAAACAAAAAAACATATGTTTGTGAACTATAGATCGGAATCATAAAGTTACTGACAAAATGAATAACACGATAATGGATTACTATATCATACAAGAAAACATTAACCAAAGATATTGATATTATTAGGAATACTAATATAAACAATTAAAAAGGAATTCTATAAATAATATTAGAGAAAAGAAGAAACCAGAAAATGATATTTTGATATGTCCATGGCGAAAGGAAGAGGGTTTGTGAAATGGTGAAAAGGCGATAATTCTATTAATATTTCAAACCAAAGTCTGCAAACATTTTCCAAATTGAGAGCGGGTTGAAATTGGCATCTCTGTGGATGAAACACTGCCCCATACATTGCTAACCAAAGTTACTGTCTGGATTTGTATATCCAGGTGTAACAATATTTTTATGATATAGGAAAGGTGAGTCAGTAGTGGCTAGCCACACCTGGGGGCCTATATGGATAAAAAACTTACGTTGCGATGAGGCGCAATAGACTTTGTTAATCCATTATTTATAAATACCTTCAGATGGTGTGGTTTTTTTAGGTTTAGAGGCCTATCGCATCGGACAGGTTGTGTGTGGTTTTTGTTTTGTTTTGTTATTCAATGTTTTTTGGGGTGATATTTATATGGAAAAATATGTTTTGTTTTGTCATACAATTTTGTATGATGAATGCTACGGCAAATATTAAAACAACAACAAATAGTGTTATAAATGTTAAATAATGTTACATTCACAAGGATAAACTCAGAATTGTGCTTTTTGTGAACTCATTGTCTGTTATCGTACTTTGTATTATTGTATTATTATATTTTAAATTTGTTATCGGGTTTTCAGTTACAGAAGGTGAAAATGGCGATACACATAGCCTAGACTTCTACCATATGTATTGATCAAAGTAATGTCTTCGCCATGACAAAAGCAGAATGTGGTATCTTGGAGCAGTTAACCTGTTCCCTACTAGATATCTCAATTCCCTTCGAATTAATATAGGACCAATCAAGTTCCCGTAAGCAAAGGGTTAAAAGAACCTATAGTGGGTACCTGGGCCAATATTCATGAATCCCCACTAGCTTAGTTTCATGCTATGTCTATTTTTGATGAGTGGCTATTACACATGATCCTGTAGTAGTACTAACTAGGGTTAATTAGTAGGTACCGAAGGCTAACCTAGCCTAACCATAATTGGGGAAAAAGGAAAAATTTCTTGCTGCTCACCAAAGTGTATGATCTGAAATAGATTTAGCATGAAACTAAAGCTAGCAGGGTTTATGAATATGGGCTGTGGTATACTAAAGCAAACTGTACAGAAGTTATCAACTTAACCCGTTGCTTACGGGAGCCAAGAAGGCTATGTACATAGTCTATGGCAACTTCAGAATCTCGAAGGGAACGGGTTATTAAAAGTAAAGTTAGTGAAAGAGTAAAGAAATATTATAATACGTGTGGTTTGCGGTTGCACCATGTGAGATGGGTGGATTGGTGAGTCCTGAAAAGGACTATGGTAGTCCTACAAAGAACTGTTGGTAGTCCTAGAAAGGACTGTTGGGATAGTCCTGAAAAGGACTGTTGGTATTCTTTCTAGGAGAGCCCTAAAAAGGACAGTTGGTAGTCCTAGAAAGGACTGTTGATAGTCCTAGAAATGACTGTTGGTATTGCGAGGAGAGGGTGGATGGTAGGAGGGGCTCGACGTTTCGAATAGGTTGACTATCCGTCGTCAGAGGAAAGAAATATTTTTTTAAAAGGCGACAAGATATATACCAAACTTAATTAACGAGTAAGGAAAAACCGGGATCATACGGTAGAGTTAGTTACATGCACAATGCCACAGTCAACAGTAACTGAGATGATATGAACTCACATGGGAGGTGTCTGTAACATAACAGTACACCAATTTATGGGACAGTGAAGGATGGGTTTCAACAAATTACATTTGGTGAACTTTATTTTTCAACTGCTAAGCTGAAATGGTGGTGTAGGCCCCTCCCCCCCCCCCCCCTTTTTTTCTCTTTTTTTTTTTTTACAGCTCTTTGGTTTGCAGCCATTTTGTCTATATTCCAATATGGTCTAATAGTCATTGTGTCTAATGATCAGTTTGGCTATTGACATTTTAACCCATTGCCTACAGGAACCTGGTGAGCCCTGTATTAATGACTCAATGGGGATTGCACAATCTAGAAGGAATGTGTTAATCTATATTTCCATTTTGTCTAATTCATATTTAACCCTAACATTTAGGTTAATTTCACATTTTTCAAAAACATTTAGTTTGATAACAGTAACAGCCATGTCATTCTGAATGGTTCAATATATTTGTTTAGCTGTGTCGTTTGTGGGTTTGAGAGAACCGCATTTTGGTTGAATAATTAACAAACATTTTTTCTTATTTTCTGTATAATGAACATTTCTAAATGTATTCCATAATGTTGAAAGCTTCATAATGCAGGAAGCATCGTAATCAATTTGTAAAAAGCTTTAATAGCACATCCCATGTTTATTTAGCCTTGTTTGGTAAGTGGATTTGAGATACATATTTGAGTTAAATGATTGACAAAGAAAATGTTCAGATTACATAATGATCAAAATGTGCTTCATAATGTTGAAAGGTTCATAATGCTGAAAGGATCATAGTCTATGTAAGAATGAAAGGTTTGTAAACAGAGCATATATATTTAATGTGTGTTTAGCTGAATTGGGTTTGTGGATTTGAGATACATACTTGAGTTAAATCATTAACGAAACATGATCTTATTTTGTTCTTAAATGAACATTAATGTATGTCATTATGTTGAAAGGTTCATAATCTATATTGATAAAATATTAGCAACATTGCAATTTGTGAAGGTTTCATGTTTGTATAGCTGTGCAGGGTTTGTGGCTGTGGGTGTAGGAGAAACATTTTTCAGTTGTAGATTATATGATAATAACAAGGGAGAATGTACATGCCAATGAAATGTTCACAGAAAGAATGTGGTGGATTTACCAAGATAAGAATGTGCATTGTAGTGTATTGTCAATTCTTTCTTTCTTTCATCTAAATATATGTAACTATGCAATAAACAATTTGCATTTTCTTGCAACTGACCTATTGTGTTTTTGTGTGTAGTTTTCAACAATTATTTTAATGCATGTTCATATCTATCAGTGTAACTCTCTTGTTGAATTCTTTTGCAAGTTGAGATGTAGAACTTACAAGAGATAATTAGGATCTTTTAAGCTAACGAAGGGAAATTGCGCGCTTCCTCAATAGGGCATATTAATTTACACTACATGTCCATAATTTGTGTCTTAATCCTTTCCATTATTTCTCTTGTCACAGCAAATTCAAAGTAATTTTCCACAACAAACGTGTGTAACACATGACATAATAAGATCTTTAAGTAGTTTCATCCCAAATTATGGGGATCCCATAAGGTTCATTATGGTCTGCAAAGTTCTCATAGGCAATGGGTTAAAACCTGCTGCACATTGACACGGTGGCAGGATACTTTCATGATCCTTCGCAAATTATCACGCTTACAGCTTAACTCGAAAAAGGAAAAAATGAGAACAGGATATTTTCTAATCCCTTTGATATTAACAACTTTCAGCAACTGCAGACAGAAGCACATGTTCACAACCTAACTCTTTTTTTTGTTATGCATCATACTTTTTCTGCTCAATACTTAAATAAAATGAAAGCCCCCCCCCCCCCTCCCCCCCAAAAAAAACAAACAAACAAACAAAAGAAGAAAAAAAGAGGGAATTTGTTTCTAATCCCTATGAAATTAACAACTTTCAGCAAAAGCAAGCTACGCACATGTTACAGTTTAACCCATTCGGGACTGGTTCCATATATAAACTCTACCTGTGGTCTGCGTATATGCATACAAATGAAATGGTCTTCAACATGTTGATTCATCTCTATGCATTACCGTTTCAGTCATGCAGCCTTAGGGGGGAGGGGGAGGGGGGGGGGGGGGAGAGATTTCATTAGAAATTCATGCTCCAAACAAAAAATTAAAACTTTCAAAATGCATAACTGCGAGATTGAGAATTCTTGCTCCTCTACAAAAATCAACAAAATAGAGAACAAAATTATATAAAATTCATACCAGGAAGAACCGGTTTTAACTGTTAATCTTTGTCATTGTCTGCCTGCCCCCCGCCCCCCCCCCCCCCCCCCCCCTCCGCTGAAAAGTGCCTTGCCCTTGGTCCTTGTCCCCATCAGAGCTAACCCTTTGCCTGCAGAAACTTGGTGGGTTATGTACAAAGTCTTACAGAGGGTAAAAATCGCAAAGGGAATGGGGGTAACCCGTTCAGGATGGATTTTGCTACATTGTACAACGTGTATTCTCCATAGACCCAAGCCTGAGTTTTCGG
>JBAMJV010007238.1:0-38833 GCA_037951105.1 Echinarachnius parma
CACTATTATCAAAGTTCATTGTTCATAAAATGCATAATTACAATGATAACGATAATTAATGATAATAATAATACAAATCATACCTCTAAAGTGATAATTTAACATCCAATTTCAAAACTGTCTTCCTCCCACCCCACCAACTAGTATGGACGTTGCTTACATGTATGTACGGTGTGTGCGTGTTTTTGAATTATTGTTTGTGTATGGGTCAGTGTGCCCCGTTTAAGCTCGTTTGTGTTTGTAACCCGGGGGGGGGGGGGGGTCTGTCCTCATAGAAAGGGGGGGTATCATGCGTGACCAAGGACTTGCCAAAAGCGCCCTAAACGAGTATTTGCGTGGTGCAAAAATACACCCTAAGTATGATTATCGGTAATTTGATACGCTAAGCAAGTTATCAATTGTTTGTAAACCCCTAAGCAAGTATTTTTGATACCCTAAGCAAGTAATCAATTTTTTGTAACCCCCTAAGCAAGTTATAACTATTTTATAACTAAGCAAGTATTTTTGATACCCTAAGCAAGTAATCAATTTTTTGTAACCCCTAAGCAAGTTATAACTATTTTTGATACCCGTAATTAAGCAAGTAATCAATTTTCTGTAAACCCCTAAGCAAGTCATAACTATATTTTGATACCCTAAGCAAGTAATCCTGTTTTGTAAACCCTATTAAAAGCAAGTGATAACTATTTTTGATACCCTAAGCAAGTAAGCTGAGTTTTTGAGACCTAAACGAGTAATTCATCTTTTTGAGACCCTAATAAACGAGTAATTTAACAGCCTAAAAAAGATACCCCTTTTCCTGATTTTGGGTGATTTTGAGACCCTATTCGAGATACTCGAGTATCTCGCCTGATCGTAAAAAACACCCTAATTACTCGTTTTCTTAGTCACGCATGATACCCCCTTTCAATGAGGACACACCCCACCCCCCCCCCCCCCCCCCCCCCCCCCCCCCCGGGGTTTGTAAGAGAGTAACACCCCATTCATACTTATGTCTAGCACTGGCCTGAAACTGGCCTGGGATAAGATTTCTACCAATTCATACTACATGTACTAGGCATCAACACTGAACAAGTCAGTAGGCCTACAGTGAACCTAGATGACTCTCCCTAGTCTCATCGTCATGATCGTAGTCCTTATCGAGATCGGCCACTAATTATAATGGTCACCCTTGGCCTTGGACTTGTCTTGGCTAGTTCGATGTCGCTGCAGAGTTTGATGCACGCCCGAATTTTCACCTCGGTCACATGCCCGGGGGGGGGGGGGGGGGCACTCGAATTTTTTTTTTGACGGGGATGTGCACCGCACGGAACTCTGAAATGGGGGTAAGCACAACATATAGGGTCCTTGGAGCTGCAAAATCCCTGAAACTGGAGTAAAGGGGTAAAGGAGCAGACTAAAATTACCAAATATTTGGCAAAATACATGAACTTGGAGCTACCAAAGACCTACGGAAACCCTCAAATGGTGGTCAAGGAGCTGACTAGAAGAAAAATAATGGACTTGGCGCTACTAAACTACCCAGCCAAGTCATTCCGGGGGTCTATGGAGCGGCAATTTTTGAAAATCGGGTATATCTTGAGAGCGGCAATCGGGTGTAAAAACGGGGGTCTTGTAAGCGGCACATACCCGTACGTCTTACATTATATCGGAGTGCCCCCCCCCCCCCCCCCGAGGGTCACATGCACTGCAAAATTAAAGGTCATTGCGTCGTTGATGCCCGAGAACGACATGTTTTCAATTGTTTAGCTTAGAATAAACACGATTTTGCTCTAGAATGAGACGGTTTTACCCAAAATAACACGATTTCACGGTGCGAATCGGCCTTGACATTATTTCCCGAATATATTCTGACATATGGATTTCAGCCCGAATATGACCTGATATTGCAGCCACCGAATATGACCTGATTTTGCAGCCACCCCCCCCCCCCCCCCCCCCCCCCCCCCCCCATCATACGACTAGATGTAGATGAGGGTGCATGGGGGGAAATTGGGTCTTGTGATCTGACCACGGAAGCATGCATATATAGGCATACTCCAGCTTAGAGGGTCTTGGGAGCGGTTTACCTTGGGAGTTAATACGTACCACCCATGGCGATACGGGTCTTTGGGAGCCGCGAGGGTATAGAGAGTTGCTGTTGTTATTATTGATGGCAATCATTGTCGAACTTGACTTTACCATTGTCATGTCATTTGAATTTCTCTTATATATATTTTTTCCAATGATAAGGACGCATTGGCATTGGTTTCAATGGATACCCATTTATTTCAATTTGCCAAATTGTTTCATTTTCCATATTATGCCGCTCTTCGATTACCAATTGATTTCAATTGGTAATATTTTCAATTGATGATAAAATGATATAGTCAATGGGAATTTCACCCTGGGCTGCGCAAATATACTAGCCAATCAAAAGTATTGGGGAGGCTAGTAGTTACCCCCCCCCCCCCCCCCCTCGACTCCGGGGTCGGGAGGGGACCGCATGCGTGTTCCCTAAATCTCAGGTAGAGGGGTACTTTTTGCGCGAACAAAAAGGGGGTGTAATTGACTTTTCACTCGGAGTTTTTTAAGGGAGTGTTTTTTTCTCTCCCTATATTTGGACTCCTGAGCAATTTAAAAAGGAGTTATAAAATATATTGAGAGTCGTATAACAGAATGATATACCTACACAAGACAATTAGCCTATATACATGTATGTATGGATGGGGGAGGAGGAAATGAGGCGGATCGAGACACAAAACCATGAAAGTAACTGTCATAAAATATCTCTGTTTACATTATAGTGAAAATCATAGAAAATTGATCAAATCCCGCGGGATCAAATTCCTGAAATTCCTGCTAGCTCACCTGAGATAAGGGGTGCATTGAGCCGAGTAGACCAGATTTAGGGGGGACTCCAAGGTAGGAATTAAAGCCTGCGAGAATCCCGCGAAAGGGGGTTTCAGAAATTTTGGCAGTCCAGAGATAAGGGGGTGTTTTCAACGAGTATACGCGTACCCTACTGAGTGGGGGAGGGGGGGGGGGGGCCGGGGGCCGGGGGGCCCGGGGCGGAGCCGGGGGAAGTTATCATAATATCTTTATTGGCCACTGCCGTGCAACGATAACACATTTTGCCTTTGTTTCCTTTTATTGTAGAAAAACCTTAATACATAAATAAAACATGCACTTGGATTTAAAAAAGGATTTTCGACTTTATGACTGTTATTGCATGCATCGATTTGTTACTAGATCGAGCTAGTTTGGGGCGAAACGTTTTGTTGGCGTCATGAAAGGTGTCTGGACAAAATTGTGACCGTGACAGTCGGTGAAAAGAAAAATAATGACGTCCCATTTGAGGAAATCTTCGCGTATAGTTAAGCTTTTAGCACGTGGTATGTATAATTGAGGTGTAGTTATGTAGAAATTGTATGAAGTTGTGTAATTCCCACTTTGATGAGATGTAATAAATCAAATAATAGTAATGATCTTATAAAGTGTAGTCCCACATGTGTTTATTGATGTTAGTTGATGAAATGTGCCTTGTGTGAGTGTGACTTTCTCTTAGAAATGAAATGTCTCTATTTTCTCAAATATTGATAACATCATGAATAAGAGGTGTACATAGACATGTATATTTGTGGATTTATATGATATGAAATGTGAAATTGTGAGAGTTAATACACACATAGGTTCATTACTTTAGCGTTGACGTTGTGCGGAGATCAACCTCTTCCGCCCGCTGCACTATCCAACGGAAACAATTTTTTTTGTCCGCTGATTTCTCCCTCAATTTACCAGCAAATGCGAAAAAACTTTCGATTATGTGATCCACAGTTCATATACTTTGATAATAATTACCGACTTTGTTGTTTTGAAGACCGCAAAATGTAGAAATAAAATGATTATTTCCAGTCCGTTTTCCTTACCGATGCGTCCTAAAATACGGCGGTCAACTGTTGAACGGCAACAGTGTACGAATGGCCGGTATTGTTATCTCCAGCGCATTGGCATATATTGCATGTAAATGGTTCACCTGAGTGAACCATTTACTTTGTAGATGGCCATGTGTTTTGAACTGGGCCAGTGAATAGGTGGTGTTGTTACATCTGATCAACATGCATGGTAGTTAAACAGAGTGCCAAACTTTTAAAACAAAGGCAAAATTGTTATATGTGGTATGAAAGTGCAGGCAATATAAGTGACTATTGATTTAAAATCAGAAACAGAAATTTCAGTTCATCATTGTTGAGTTAATTTAAATTCTTTGGGGCAAAGTAGCAGATTTTTCATGGTGGAGGTGGAGGGGAGCATGAGGAGGGGAGCATAAATTTGGAGCATAATAGAAAACTGTGTAGAAACCATGCAAAGAGGAGGGGAGCATGAATTTTTGAGCATAATAGCATGACCCATGTACTGAGCACAGTGTATTCATGTGCAAGTATAATCACACACAACTTGACACAAGACTACTTTTGCCTTTGTGTGCTGGTCATGCAATTAATTGGGTCAAGTGCCCAATTGAAGAAACTATTGCTGGACACATTCTTGAAATTAAGAGCGATTAATCTACCACACAAAAGGAGATGTAATGAATAGGCTGTTTACTTCAGCATTGGGGGGGGGGGGGGGGGGGGGAGGTGGCTTCCTCAAGACTAGGGTAGTTTCTTATGAATGGGATCATTATATACAATTACCAGATGTCATGAATAGTTAAACATTGGACAATTAAACATTTGGATAAACAAAATTCAAAGCCTAATCTAGAGCCTACCATGAGAAGAGGAGCATACATTTGGAGCATAATTTAAAACTGTAGAAAGAATGTTGCAAAGAGGAGGGGAGCATGATTTTTTTAGTACAGTGTATCAGCCTTCTCGCCAGAAAAAAATTTACGCTTGGCGCAAAATCAAAAATTTATAGATCGGAAAAATTGCGCTTGGCGGAGCTCTTATCGGCGCGATAGCGCCGATCGCGCACGCGAAGCTTGCGCAGGGGGGAGGGCCGGGAGGGGGGATGTGCCCCCCTCCCGCGCGTAGCGCGAAAACTCAAAACTAGACCATCTTTTGGAGCGAATTTTGACCTCATTTGGGTACTAAAACAGCAAGTAACTCGATCAATTCCCACGTGCATGCAGATAGAAAAAAGACCCAGTCGTCGGAGCTGACGCCGCGAGCGTGCATGCAACGTTTCAGTTTGAAACGGGCGGTTTGGATCGCCAGCTAGACTCCCGACAATTCCATCGTTTTTGTGTCCTCTTTTACATTAAAATGCAGTATTTTACTGTCGGCCGACAGTGAAATACAATGTAGAAAAGGACATGAAAACATTAGATTTTTCTATATAGTCGCCAGCAAGCTGTATAATTCGGGGGAAGCTAGTACATAAACTTTACTCGGGACAGTTGTGCGTTGATGTCATTGTCATAATAATGGCCTCAAAATATAACTATCAACATAATCATAACATGTTTTTTTTCTTTCCTTTTTAGGAAGATGACAGACGGTCCGAGTCAGTAAGAGTACCACATCCATTTTGTTGCAAGGCTCCTTCAAATCATCGGAAACCGTTCAGCTTCTACAGACATTCGGGCTTGAACAAAAAATGCAGTTAATGCTTTATCATAATTTGTCTATCCCTGTTGTTTTAGTCATCTTCTTTTAATAATTAATTTGTTGACACTTGACGGTCCTGGTATGAGTATGATTTAGTTTCATGTGCGACTGCCCTGCCGACTAGCGATGATTTTGATTGTGATGTTTAATCATTAATACTTACCATTTTACTTTAGTATTTCAAATGATGGCTCGGCTATTTTATGATAGTTATACCCCAGTTTTACTGATAATTTGATAGTCATATTTAAAATAATAACTTGGAGATGATTTTTCTTTAGTATGTGATGATGTACAAAAAAATCAACTGATAATAAATAATGAAAAATAAACGATTACTTGGTATGACTTGGTGATGAATGAGTATGTGAACTTGATAATGATTGTATTGAAACGACTATAAAACCATGACAAGACGAAAGTGATGGTGCAAGTATGAATACATCGATCGGGATTTGGGAATGTCGGCATAATTAAAACTCCACGGCGCTCACGTACCAAAAAGTCTAAGGTAAGTCTGTCAGGTAGGTAATCTGCTATTAATCTGCTTTATGTACATATTATTATAAATTATCAGACAAATTACAAGCCCCAAACAAGTCTATGAACTATGGGAAAGCAATATTTGAATCTATGCCGCGATGTGATCACACAACACACGCGCGCCACGTGGTGGATTTTGAAAGCTAAATAACAACAATAACATCGTAAGGCAAGTTGAAGTTGAATTGCTAAATAGCTAGGGCGGGACCGGGAACGTACATGTTGCATGTATGTACAAGGTACCGTACAGCTGGCCGTACACACAGAGATCGAGTCGTGATTATTATACTATCACCGTAAATAATGTCACGTAAAACTTGTAAGATATTTTGATCGCCGAATCATTGTTGGTAAGTTCATGTTTGATATTAAATTACCTTTACCTCGAATAGACTACTTGCATGCTTCGAAAGAAAACACAAATGGTATTTTACGTCGTTTCAACGTTCTAATCATGGACTGTTTGCAGCATGCAGCTGCACACACGAATGCCAATGCAATGAACTTACAGTCACAATTTGAACGTGTATCTCACTGTTAAAATGACGCAAAATTTATCTTTGGCTGTCTTTCTGGAGATTTGAAAGTAGTTTATTGGAAAATAATTTAATATTGATCATGGACTTGACGGCGAGGTTGCGATAGTTCTGATATTTGTATTTAAAAATTCATGAGAAACTATACTTTGCGTACGGGCTGGGTTGAATAGGATTTTAGAATTTACTATACTGCTTCTGACAGCGTATACTCTTGGTCTGGGTATGGGGTGGGTGGGGTGGGTGGGGTGGGTGGGGTAGGGGGGGGGGATGGGCGCACGCACATTATTCAATGGGGACACGTACTTATTTTATTTACACACCATTCCTTTTTTTAATAAATATAAATTGGGGGTCAAACTCGAATTGTATCGAGGACCAACCCGTAACACCCATAAAGTAACAATTCAAGCTAATCTCACTACTTACATTTTGTACTGTAATCGCGGTATTGCCTCTGCCTCAGTTCGACATATTATTTCCTTGGCTTCGCCTCTCTCCATCTTAATGTCTCGTGTCGGTCCGTCTGACGACCATCAGTCGGGATATATTTTCATAATTCGCCAAGGAGAAACACCGGGCCTCGTATACCATCACTGATAATTTTCTTCAGTAGGAATTTATAATATATTCGACTTATATAGCGCCTAATAATGATTGATAATCTTCTCTAAGCGCTTTACAATAATATAGTGATCACCGATCATGCACCATCATCCTTTATGTCATAATCACAGTCATCCTCATCTTGATCATCACATTTCATAATTACCATCACATTCATCAGTTCATCATTTCCGATATAATCATGCATCCCCACCGTCATGCTCATCATCTTCATTATCATTTCATCATCCTCGTCCGTTCATCATTCATGTCATAATCATCACCGTCATCCTCATCTTGATCATCCGTTCATCATTTCCGATATCATAATCGTCATGCTCACACCATCTTCATTATTATTTCCTCATCCTTATCCCATCATGGCATGATCGTCCTCAGTCCAATGATTAATCTTTGTGCAAACAAATTATCAGCTATCCTATGAAAGTTTGTAACTTAAACCTTTCTTTCTGCATGTTTGTTTTCCCCGGGCCGTTATCTGATGCCGTTTGTCCCTTTATTCTCTATCAATTTATTTTCCATTTATATCCGAATCTAAGTTCTAACTGTTGATCATGTCTAGGTATTATTTTACAGCTTATACAGCCAATTAACGTTTCCTTATAATCGCTCAAGTCGGACCAAAATGCCCTCATTGTTTATTCCCCTTAATTGGTTATGACTTTAACTATCTATAATCCCTTTGTCTTATAAATATAATTATCTCATGCCCAGCATGATCCGTCTCATGTTGTGCGTCCGTCTTCAGCTCTATTTGGACGATCCCTTTCTCAGTGTCTGACTCAACCAAAAAAATACTTTTTTTTTCACGAGGGCAATTTTGAAAATTTTGAGGGAAAAAAACGCCCTCGTGAAATTATTCACGAGGGCTATTTTGGGGCTCACGGGGGCTATTTTTTTTTTACATCGTTTTCACTGCCCAAGGGTCTAATAAATGATTATTATGATGTGATCTATCTGATTATGCCATGTTTGGTACGTTTCTGGTGCTTTCCGATCATGCAAAAAGATGTTTAAAAAAATGTAAAAAAAAAAATAAAAAATTATTATTATTATTTTTTTTTTTTTTTTCGCCCCCATGCCGTGGCTCACGGGGGCGATTTTAAAGGTATCGGGGGCGAATCGCCCTTTGCCCCCGTGTATTTTTTTGGTTGGTCTGACTGTCTGTAAATGAAAACAAATATGAAATAAAACATGTTAGATTATTATCAAAACATGTAGTAGCGTGTTATGATCGCGGGAAAATCATATATATGATTTTCTCTGATCATAATACGCGAAAACAAAATGCTATTGTCGATCGTACAATAATAACAAACCGGCCACGTGCGTGCACGGTGCTCCGCGATCAGAGCTAATAGAGCACCTCTTCGCATAGCGGCCTGGCGCGTGGCAGCCCGCCGCGCCGCCTGGCCCGCTTCCGAACGCTTTCCGACGTGTGACTGGGAGTCTTGAGGTTCGTTTCTGAGATACTCGCGACGACCGCGCGCGCAGGGAAATCGCATAGGGATCGCATATCAATGGGAAATCGCCGCAGAAAATATGATGAGAAAGTCTTTCATGCGGTGAAAACATTTCCGTAACATTTAGCATGAGAAACTGTTTGTATAAACATGATTTATTTGCAATTTACTTCAGGCGCTTGGCGCTGAATATTGCGCTTGGCGGCACACTTGGCGGGGGAAGTTTGCGCTTGGCGCGGGAAACTCTACCAACTCATACGCTTGGCGGCGCCGCCAAGTGTTTTATACACTGGCGAGAAGGTTGCAGTGTATTCACGTGCAAACTTATAATCACAGTATCACACAAAAGACTACTTTGGCCTTTGTGCAGATAGATCTAGAGTGCTTTTACACGCGTGATTACAATCACGAATATAATGTTTACAATCACTTTAATTATGTTGCATTGCTTTTACAAGACGAAAAAGACCATGCAATTACAATCACGTTTCTGGAAAAGTACCTGTAATAATTAACTAGTATGAAGTTGTATTTTAAGGATACTCAAACATATACGTAAACATTATACAGTACTTAGAAACATTTTCTCATCTAACCTTTTCTCGCTTTTCGTTATATTTTTACATATATTTGTTGACACACCTTATAGTGTTCTTTCAAATTGACATCATATTAGTAGATTCCTCATCCAATATAATTTCTAATAATGTTTTCACCCGTTTGGATAAGGATACTTTGACTTGGAGTACATTTTGTCATGATCTATTGTATTGTGCATACCTAAATATTGTACAAAAAGATGATTGCACAAAATTACATTACCATATATGAAACATAGCAAATGATATATCAAACGAAAGGTACAATCACGCTTAATTGAATTATACATACAACATTTCACTAGGTGGATAAGATTTTTCTCCAGTGGCGATTTTTTAATGGTACTTTTGTTGTCTAATTTTCGTCATATTTTAGCCCATTTTTTTGACACACCCTGTACAGTTGTTTTTAAAACAGCACAAATGGAATCCTGGTACCATATCCTTTCCAAAAATATATACCTTCATGGGTCCTGGATGTAAATTAATAACAATATTTTGACTTTAATAAAATTTGTCATGATCTCTTGAAAACCCCTCAGTGTAACGCTTACTGGCCCAGTTCAAAACACATGGCCAGATGTGAGTTAATAATAAGATTTGTACATTGACTTTGTTTGAAAAAATTAATTATGAAATAATAAAAACTAAAAACATTTTATATTCATGACTCGATTACAAAATGTATAAGAAGTAAAACATTATTTGTGCACCTAATCCCTTATATTGGGTTATTTCGACATAATTATTACCCAATATACACATTATACTAGGCTAGTACTAGTAGTACTTTACTAGTAACTAGTCTAGATATAAACATCAAACAACCTAAATCATTTAAATAATTATAAAAATAAAATCACACAAAAACTAAAGAAATTAACTAAAGATAGATCTTGCTCCTTTTCTATCAGCAAGTCAGTCTTAAACTTTTGTGCATCTTTGAAAAGCTAATTTGAGAAAATCTGACCCTTTTTACTTAGACAACAGCAGATGCATAATAATTTTTCTTGGGACTCTAAAAGGAGAATTCATGCTAATTGAATGTAAAGAATAAGAAATTAGTTATAAAGAATGAGACTTTATTTAAAATACATCCTTTTCAAAAGGCGGCCAAAGTCATTCCAGTTTAGGATATTTCACAATATCCTAAGTTGAACTTGATTGGAACTCTAAATTTGACGTAAAACAAATGGAATGCCGTTTGTTTCTTTATTTTTTGGTGTAAAGTATCTTTTAAAAGAAATAAAATGTTGATTCAAGCCATTAATATTTTCTTTTCATATTCCTTATGTAAAAACTAGGAAAAGTCTTAACATTCTTGCCTATATTCTAACCTATATTATGTGACCTGCACTTCATATACTTTTCTAACCATTACTGAATTGTTATTTTTCTGCCCAGGGTTGACCACTAATCAACAAGTGTCGACCACAGCCGCAGTCACTCGCAGACAGAATGAGCTGTTTGAACAAGAGAAGCAGCGTCAGCTGGACATGGTGGCGAGGGTTGAGAAGATCACGGTGCACTACGTCGGGGAGACTGATTCCTGCAAGCTTGCCATGAACAAGGACATGTCTACTCCATACCATGTCGCCATGCGTGAGTTTTTGTTTTTTAACCCGATCAAGACTATCATGACCATGGCCTTGTTGCAGAAAGAGATACAATTGATTGTAAACTTGAAAATGTACGCGTTACAACCAATCAGATTTGCGCATTTAGAACGCGTGATCTGAGTTACAACTGAACTCACAATCGATTGTATCTCTTCCAGGCAGGGTATTTATAAGACCAGAAAGTTGCAGAAAGAGTTGTAATTGAGTTTATAGTTGCAGTTAATTGCAAGTCTGATTATGTGACTAAATGCGCAAACCCGATTGGTTCAAATTGGCATATTTTCTGACATTATGCAATTAATTGCAACTTTACATTTGATTACACCTTTTTCTGCAACAGGACTCGGTCCTGCCTGACTGGGTTTAGGACTCGGTCCTGCCTCAGTCCTGCCTGACTGGGTTTAGGACTCGGTCCTGCCTCAGTCCTGCCTGACTGGGTTTAGGACTCGGTCCTGCCTCAGTCCTGCCTGACTGGGTTTAGGACTCGGTCCTGCCTCAGTCCTGCCTGACTGGGTTTAGGACTCGGTCCTGCCTCAGTCCTGCCTGACTGGGTTTAGGACTCGGTCCTGCCTCAGTCCTGCCTGACTGGGTTAAACAAATTTAACAACTGTGAAATAGTATGTTAGAATGTTAGACATTGTTTGTCATGTTTAATTTTAAATAATGATAATAATATCGCTAGTGATATTCGTTTGTCTCGCAATGTATGGTCAACTAGGAATCTAAAAGATCACAACGTTTCCTGTGCCGCTGCAACACTTTGTCAAATGATATTTAATGTAGACAATCAGTATTTATGCTCTACCGTGATAATAATATTAATGATAATAATGTTTGCGATTTATATAGTGCCTAATATGATTGAATAATCTGCAAACAAAATATGTCAATATTTTTGTGGGGAGTTGCATATTTGGAGACCCCATCCTGTTCACAATAATGTACTTTAAAATTTATTTAAATCAAAAAGGAAGTTACAATAAAAAATGTAATTATTTTTCCATTTGATAGAGTGTGTTTTCCCCAAAAAACAGATTTCAATGAAACCGTCCTCAAACGATCGGCAATAGCTCTTGTAAATGGACACCCCTGGCACATGTTACAACCCCTGACAGAGGACTGCGAGCTGAGACTAGTCCACATGAAAGATGAACAGCCAGAAGCTGTCAACCAGGTAAGGTCCTTTTCTTTTTTTCCCTTTTCGTATAGGTTGTAATTAAAAGGGGACCACCAGGCAAAGAATAACACATAAATTGTTTTGGTACCGTTTTGTGATATCAAATAGATACCCAACATTTTGCAAAGGGTTGTGTAATTCATAAACAAAGCAATTAATTTCCACCACTTACGGAACCACTACTATTTCCTGGTTCCATACGGGCCAAACATTTGCGAGTTCGCCAATGCTATTCACGCGTGCGTTTGTAGACAATAGAATCCCGTGCGATTTGTTCGCTCTGCACACATTAGTCTTCGCAATTCAGACCGCATGAACACGTGCTATAGGTGATGCGTTTTCTAATTATATATTTTTTTCTGGAAACATATTTTTGTGAACTTGTTGATGGAATGGAATACTAAAGATGTTACCTTTCATTTATAAGAATATTATTTGTGGGTGGTGGTACCCTTTAAAGGGATCCAACACCCACGAATAATTTTCAAATAAATGAAGTTGAAAGCTCTATTACAACAAAAAGTCAAGAAAAATAGGTTTCTAGAAAATTGTATATTTTGAAAGCTCATCGTCATCATACTAAATTATGCGTTCAGAGGTCTGCAGAAGAAGACTAGTCTATTGTCAAGGACAGAACCTTGTACATTCTTTCAAACTTACTGAATATTAAAGCAAGCCTTCTACACTCATTTTTTTCTTCTTTCTGTAGGCCTCCTGGGGGGTGTTTCACAAACATTTAAATCATATATATTTTCTAATTATCAAAGAGATTTCATGAATTTTATGTGAAGATTATGAATCTCTTTGATAATTAGAAAATATATATGATTTGAATCAACATTTTATGCATTTCAACATAACTTTTATAAAACTGTTTCAAGACACTAATGGCTTTCCATAATATTTAAGACCATCTTAGTGCTAAGATCAACTTGTGAAATAACCCCCTTGACCCGCTTGGGCAAGTAAAAATTTTCTTGGCCCAGTAAAGGCCAGTATAAAATGTTTTCCCTCTTACTTCTAGCAGAGATTTACACTTATGAAATAACATTGTCTCTCGTACAATGCAGTGAAGAATTATTTTTTTAAAATAATTATAAAAGTATACATATAGGACATGTGGACATTTATATGTGCTTTATTTAGTTGCATGATGGGGCAAGCCAACTAGACAATTTATGAAATTTTACTTGCCTGACACTGATCTTTACTTACCCTGGGCAAGCGCTTGTGTCGAGTCCTAACCCAAATAATGCCAATGTCAATAATATAGCTCGGTCTTTTATTCCACATTAGATGTTATTAAAAAAGTTATATGAAATAATACATGTACCATGTTTCTGTGCTGCAGGCATTCTGGAGGTCGTGTTCAATGATGGCCGGAGCTATTCTACAGAATGCATTCAAGGAAGATGTCTTGGTTCAGCCTGTGGGGGCGCCAGATATTCCAGGTAACTATATATTCTCTTTGTACAGAGATTTGTTACATTAGTGGTTTATAGATTGCGACACGAGCGGTTTGAAATTGGCAGAAAAATATGGAAACCAAATTGCAACATGTGTTTACTTATTGCTTCTTGTTGATGAATCACAGAATCAGATCCTCCACAAACACTGTATGTGAGCCACAGATCAACACACGACCACATATTAGATTTGTGCCGTGTGAATGCTACAACTTCAGATCTGACGGTATTTTGGTACCATTATTTCAACCATATGTTGCATCTCTGTCTGCTTGTGGCATCATGTAAGTCATAATAATGAATATCTGTTTCTGACACCTGATTAATTTTACACTTCACCCGATTACTGCAGTTATAATTTATTATGTCAAGTTACAAATTTCCCCTATGTCTGTCTTAGTTTCCCAGGGTTGTTTTGCATATGACGTCAACTTGCCGTTCCCATGGGAACCATCTCAAGAGGAGCTGACCTGTCTGAGTCGGCTTGCGTATGAGATGACTGAGAAACGGCTGCCGTTTGAGAGGTTGCAGGTCAGAGGGACCATCGCTAAAGAGATCTTAGAGGAAAATGAGTGAGTTTTGATGTCTTATTCTTCGTTTTTGTTTTAGATAGAAAATTCCCTTCTTTTTTGAACGATCGATACCCTTTTTCAGAGATAAACATTAAATGCAAATGAAAGAATAAAAGGAAGCATAAATGTCTCTCTATTGAGAGGTCAAAAGTCAGATGGACCATTGCAACAGAGATATTAGAGGAAAATGAGTAAGTAACTTTGTCTTACTCAGCTTTTTTTTTCTAAAGAAAAGAATTACCTTAAAACAAAAAAAAATCTTTCTTTTTTATATAAATGCTAAATTAATTCCTTTTATTTCAAGCAGAGTTAAACTGACTAGAAGTATACAGTATGTTATAAATTAAAAATACACACAGAGAATTTTGTTTCCACGGGATTCAAACTCGAGACCTCTGGGTTGCTAGACCCTAGACCAGTGCTCTACCAACTGAGCCTATCTGTTGGTCGTTCATCCCTGAAACACTTAGGGTTGGATCCCGAGGGAAACCTAATTTCTCTTTGTTCATTTTCATTAATCCTTATCTCCTCTTTCCAGTCAGTTTATTTTTCCCCCACCATCACTCACACATCTTTTGTCCCACTGCCTGCCCATTCATTACTTTTCAGCCCCTTTCTATTTTATTATGTAAAATAACAGACATTTTCAATGTGATACAGTCGGCTTGTGGTTCTGCTATATAAGGGAGGAATGGAAAGTCCTGAGAAGGACTGTTGGTATTCTTCCTTGGGTAGTCCTAAAACAACTGTGGTAGTCCTGGAAAGGACTGTTAGTATTCTTTCTTGAGCTTGTAGTTATAATAATAACCACAAGCTAAAGACACATATGAACTGTGAATGTTGGTTTATTAAAAAAAAAAAAATATATATATTGTACAGGTACAAGGAGGCTGAGCTAGATGCCCTGGATGCAGACCATGTGGTCATATTCAGACTGGGCCGGTTTATCAGCATCGGTCCTGGACCCCTTGTGACTAAGTTATCCAAGTTAACCAAGTTATCCTGGACTAAAATGTGATCGTTGGCCTTGGACCATATTTGTATACAGATACAAGAAGGCTGAGCTAGATGCGCTGGATGCAGACCATGTGGTCCTATTTAGACCGGGCCAGTTCATCGACATTGGTCCTGGACCCCTTGTGACCAAGTTAACCAAGTTATCCTGGACTAAAATTTAATCTTTGACGTTGGACTAATATTGTACAGGTACAAGCAGGCTGAGCTAGATGCGCTGGATGCAGACCGTGTGGTCCTATTCAGACTGGGCCAGTTCATCGACATTGGTCCTGGACCCCTGGTGACCAAGTTATCCTGGACTAAAATTTAATTTTTGGCCTTGGACCATGTTTTATACAGGTACAAGAAGGCTGAGCTAGATGCGCTGGATGCAGACCGTGTGGTCTGTTCAGACTGGGCCAGTTCATCAGCATTAGTCCTGGACCTCTTGTGACTAAGTTATCCAAGTTAACGAAAGTTATTCTGGACTAAAATGTAATCTTTGGCCATGGACTAATATTGTACTGGTACAAGCAGGCTGAGCTAGATAAGCTGGATGCAGACCGTATGGTCATATTCAGACTGGGCCGGTTTATCGACATTAGTCCTGGACCCTTTGTGACTAAGTTATCCAAGTTAACGCAAGTTATCCTGGACTAAAATGTAATCTTTGGCCTTGGACCATGTTTGTATACAGGTACAAGAAGGCTGAGCTAGATGCGCTGGATGCAGACCGTGTGGTCCTGTTCAGACTGGGCCAGTTCATCGACATTAGTCCTGGACCCCTTGTCACCAACACAGGCTTCATGGTCCCTCATAGATTCTCCTTCACATGTGTAAGTTTCTTTGCCAGAATTGACAAGTTGCCAGATTTTTTTATTTTGATGAAATAAATAAATTTGGGAGTTATTCTGAGAAGATTAGGACTTGAAAATATAGTTATATTAATAGCTCCAAATAATAATTGGTTGCTACAACCGTGTAATTAGTCGAGCCTCTTGAGACAATGTTTGTGTTTGCAGACACAGACACCAACCATACATGTACATTGTCAATGCATTGCCTACTTCATACAACAGTTTAGTAAAGTCTTTATGAGTGGGCCACACCCCCACTAAGGAAACATTTCTCCTATGATGAATAGCGAGCCACTGTATTAGATGATTATGATTAATGATAATAGGTTTGACTTATAAAGCGCCTAATATTATTTAATGTTTATCATCTCTAAGCGCTTCATACTATGACTTGAGATAGTAAAGTTTTGCAAGCCATTGCCACCAAAAGAACAAAAATCAAATAACATATGAACCTATTCCCTACTTGACTGTTCTATATTTTGCAATCCCCATTGAATTGATAAAGGATCCACCAGATTCCCATAGGCAATGGGTTAGTGTATCATACTGGGCACCATAAATAAATCGAACCTATTATTTTTTATTAGTATTAATATGTGTTCTTTTATCATACAACCTTTCAATACTAAAATGGCATTTTGTATGCATGAATTAATGTGCATTGTTTGTACTTTGTTCCATGTTACAGGTTCATGACATAGATGACCATGTCAAATCAGGGGTATGTATTACATGTAGTCAAGATATTCATCGATTAAAAACCAAAATGATGTTACAAATTATATATAACACCTAGGTAATATGATTGGTACATTTTACATCATTTATATATTAGTCTATTAGCCTAATATCTTATCAATATTATTATAATAAAGGATAATTCATATTTGAAGGTTTCAGGTAACTATTCTAGATTAAAGGATACAACGTATTAAATGGCACTTATTCCATAGTTGATGACTTGTAAAATAGGTCTGCCGAAAACAACTCAATGAATATAAATACAGTAGTGATTTTAGACTAATTTTCTGATGCCTAATCTCACTTAGCAGCCAGTTTACGCCCCACCCACATTTAGGGTCAAGAATCGGCAGTGTGATTGACATGTGATTGACAATTCATTAACTTGCGTCATCTACAGAATTTAGTTCATTAGTCCGTTCTTTAGATGACGTCACATTTTGGCGATTTAAAAGGGGCGTTCCCAGGACAATGAGATATTTACTAATTACGCCAAAATTGATTAATTTCATGGGAAATGGCTGCCAAATTCTTTTTCTTGAGGAAAAATTACGTATAGAGCGCCTAATTGTGAAAATTAGGCCATCTAGACGCTGTAGGTCCTTCAAGTTGGTAAATAACTTCACTTTTGTTTTTGTGTCAGTCCGTCAAGTTGTTTTAGTCATTTGAATTGATAGTGTGTCATGATATAGATGTATTTATTATTTCCTTAATTGATATTATTCTAGATAATTATGGTTTTGTGTGTTGTGGAGTGTTTTATATAATGTCCAAATTGTTTAGCATACATTTCAAATGGTTTGTAGAAACATTTATCATTATCATTTTTTTTTAATGTTATAATTTCTTAATTCTGATAGCTTGTTAATTGCTCTAATTCTATCTGTTTTACCTTAATTTATTTATGTTTTTTATTAATTAATTTTATTTTTTTATTTTTTTATTTCAGAACAAACTGACAAGATTTCAAGGAGTTGCCCTGCCAGCTGAGTTCAAGGTGAGCCTTTACTATGGTTATAGACTATGGCCCGTATTCACAAAGGAGGTTTGTACAGTCCATGGTCTAAACCCCGGTTTACATATATGGAATGCCATTGTAAACTGATGGAGAGATAATGTAAATTCCTTACTTGTTAACACTGTTGATGGTACACATTCTCTCTCCATCAGTTTACAATTGGCATTCCATAGATGTAAACCTCGGTTTGAACGGGGGTTTGTACAAACCTCCTTTGTGAATACGGGCCTATGTCTTTCAGGGACTGTTTGTTCTGCTTGAGTACACATTGCCATGATCTGTACAATGTTTTTAAGCATAGTGTAGTTTAAAAGGATCTTAATAACAATGTCAAAATCCACCAGATTGACTTAGAAATGTAGTGGTTCTCACAAACCTACTTGCATTTATGTGACCAATAGAAGCATGGAACAGGTTTTCTTTGTCCAAAATTCTCTTTTGTTATTAGTACATGTGAATGATTGTAGTGTTCGGATTTGAAATTCTCTAGTGGACAGCCTGCTGGTGGAGGATTTTCAACTGTTTACAAAGTCAGTACAGTGAGATCTCCTATGATGATCAGTATTGAAATTATCGTTACAGTAAAACCTGTTTTGGTGGCCACCTGTCTAGTATATCAGCCAACCTGCGTATAGTGGCCTCTAAGATGAATCCCCTGCAGGAAAAAACATGTTACCTTGTCTATAGAGTTCACCTGTCTACAGTGGCCACTTTTTGTTTTCCCCTAAGTGGTCACTTTATACACAGGTTTGACTGTATTATAAGTAGTTTTTGTAATTAAAACATTGCAGTGGAACCCTGTTATAACAAGGTCATTTGGACCATGAAAATTAACTTTTTTATATCGGGTATCTTTTTATATCCGGGTCAAACAACAAAATAATATAAATAGTTGTGACCAGCCAAATTGTCTTGTTATAAGAGGGTTTCGTTATATAAGATCTCTTTATAATGAGTTTCCACTGTATTGTCAGGGGGTTGTTTCACAAAGATCTAAGTTGAACTTAACTCTAAGTTGGACTTACAAACTATGGAAAGCTGTTAGTTTATTTGAAGAAAAAAAATGTTACAATTTATTTTAAAATGCATAAAATGTTGATTAAAATCATTGATATTTTCTATTATCAAGGGGATTTCATGTTTTTAATGTAAAATTTATGAAAAGTCTAAAATACTTCGCATTTTTGTTTTTGAGTATATATTATTCCAAGGCTACAAATGGCTTTCCATGAATTTTAAGTCCGACTTAGAGTTAAGCTCAACTTGGGATCTTTGTGAAACACCCCAGATGTTATTGTATTGCCGTTGCTAATGTTTCTTTCCTTTTGTTCGTTCCCGCAGTGCCACTACCACACATGGGGCCTCATTGAAGACAGAGCTAGAACACCTGTAAGTCTGTCATTCATATTTAAATCATATTTGCTTGTTAATTCAAACAGAAAAAAACTGACCAAAAATATATAATGTGATTGAAAAAGAGCAAAGAAAATGGGATTCCAACGGGATTCGAACCCGAGACCTCCGGATTGCTAGACCGGTGCTCTTACTGACTGAGCTATAGAAAATAATTTGCTTGTGCTAAAATGTGACGTCCATTGCAAACAAATGAGCTCCACCTATTTTTTTTTGCTCTTGTTTTGACTTTTGTTTGTGCACAAACCCTGCGAGCTGTTACCGCAGGCAATACATCATACAGGATTCTAGTGATAAAATATCCGCCTTTAGACTGTGTGTAATAAATGGAATATGCCCGGACCACAGGCGACTTTAAATGATACTTCACACTTGCTCACAAAGCAGATGTTGGAAATATTATCTTGGAATTGTGTTTTAATGTGTATATAGATCATTTTCAAAAGTAAATTGAAGATGAGTACACTCCTCATTTAATTTTCTTTTCTCTTTTTTTCTCCATGTAACTTCAATCTACCAGTACAGCAGTTGTATCATCATAACATAACTACAGACATATCGCATTAGAATATGATGCTAAAGCCACTGATGTACAAGACCGGATGCCATAGTGCCTCCTTAATTCGTAACAGTAATAGCCACCCATGAATTGTTTTCAATACATATGATATCTTCTCTCATTCTTTCCTTTTACATGTTTTGTTTTGACTTAATTTTCGTTTTTTCTTCTTCATTTTAGGTAAATACATCTGCCAGTACATCAGCTGTATCATCATGACAACATACTGCATACTACAGACCTATCTCTCTCAAATATGATGCAGTAGCCATCGATGTACAAAACCGGATGCCATAGTGCCCCCTCGATATGAGGTACATCTCGTATTTACTCTGCCTGATGCAAATGATGACTGCACAGTGATTTTATCTGAACATTAGGCCTGTGACGAATACCTATTTTGCCATTTGAATATTTGATAAAAGAACAAATAGTTTGAATACTGGTATGATTCTTTTTTGTCTTTTTTTTTTTAGTATTTGCCTAAGGGCGAATATTCAAATAGTAAGATATATCACATTCAAATGCCAACAGCTGTTCAGCTATTTATTAATTTTTACTGGAATCAGAAAGAGCAAGCACTCAAGGATACCTTTTACCCATTCATGACTGGTTCCCCAAGATACTCTAGCTGGGGTCTGTGGAGATTATACCAAATGTGACCTTACACCATAAAACGACCAAAGTCGGGAAAACTGATTTTGCTGATTTTCACAAAACATTAAAATAGAAGTCATTACCTTTAAAATGGTATATCATTCGTAATATTTGGACTAAGCAAACCCTCTCAAAATGAGCACCAAAGATTTGGAATATGGCTGAAGCATTTTTAAAATAAGGGAGAAACGGGCCATTTAAAAGACCAGTTTCCATTAAAGTGCTGTAATAAGATCACATTTATTGGATGAAAAACAAAAATTTAACCATGATTTCCGACACTCCGATTTTGATCTCTATGTGGTGTTCAACAGTTAAACCTAAGTCCACTGAACTGAACAATGTGGAAGGGTAGAGGATGATGATATGATGAAGCTGAGGTGATTGCCATGAGACTCACTTGTTTTTATTGCAAATCAATAAGATGGGGCCCGTTGCAGAAAAAGTTGCAATCAATTGTTAATTTGTAGTTAATTACATGTCAGATCATGTTACTAAATGTGCAAATCTGATTGGTTCAAATGTGCATATTTTTATTTTTCAGACTTGCAATTAATTGCAACTCTTTCTGCAACAGGGCCCAGTATTGTCAATTGTCTCAATTGACAATCCGTGTTCACCAACCCGTGTTCACACAAGTATGTAGTTGGGTAGTGCATGTAACTTACATCATGTTTATTCATTCAAATTCATTATACCTTCCAACAGCGGTGTCTGAATTAATATGTTCTTTCTGTCATATCAGTTATGTGGTTGACTCCAACGATACCTCTTCAAGTTATTCCATGTGTGCTCACACTCAAAATTGCATTTAATTTTGTCATTTGATAAGTTTATTTGTCATGTTGATATTTTGTTTTTATTCTGACTTGAAATTGAAATTATGGATCAGTCAATTTGCTTCTAGATCTGGCATTATACCCAAGTGAAACTTGTATTGCATTTTACAGTAAAAACAAACAAAACTACAAAAGAGACAAGATATAGGGCAACTCCAAGCAAATGTTTGCAAAATGTCAGTGTTAACACAATATAACACTTTTTACATTTGAATCCTCTGATATTTCAATGTTCCTATTAGTATTTGCTTGCAGTAGCCATATAATATGCAAAGGGGTGACATTTTGGGGAACACTGATGCTTTGTGTTAAATGGCCCTATGACATTGTATTGGATTTGTAATTGTGTTATTTGTATTAAACTATGCAAAAAGGACCTGAAATGTATCTACTTGTGTACTTTGTTTTCCATATAGATATGTGTTTACTTACAGGATTATGATTTTTGCAGGATTGCCTTCAAAGTTAAAATTGAATGGTTTAAATCTTTGTGAGTGTGAGGAATAGAATTGTCAGTGTGTGTTTGTGTGGGTGAACACTGTGAAAGTTTTATGTCCTCATACTCTGACTGGAATTCACAAAGGAGGTTTACATAAACCATAAGGTAGTTTAAACCATGGTCTACATCTATGAAGTGCTGCTCCTAGACAAGTGCAAAAATGCTTATTTCTATTGATATGACTGTTAGTGCCTGCTAACAAGCAACAAGCAAAGTCCATCATCTGAGAAGACAGACATTCATCTGGTTTCCTGTAGCATATGTGTAGCATCAACATAAATAGTCAACATTCTTTCTGTATCACTTTACAAATGGCACTTTATAGATGTAGACATATGGTTGATCGTTAACTCCTAATGTGCCAAGCTCGCATTTTTGAGAGTTACAAAGCACACTAATGCCACAGAGTATTAAAATCCCTGGCATGTTAAGAGTTAAACCATGGTCACACAAACCTTCTTCGTGAATTCCAGCCATAAGTTTATGCAGAAGAAGAGATATATTTTCCCCAATTACCCTAAACCCATAACTGATAGGCTCCTAACAAAGGACAACATCAGAAAGTCTGGTATATTTGGTTGACCTGATACAGCAAGTCAAGATTAGTGTGAGTGAAGTTGTAGAGGCCTGATGCTCATGTTTTACTGCCCCTGGCCAGCAGTCAAGCTTTACTTTCAATCCCAGTGAAGATTTAATAGTTGATGTATGCCTGTGTGTATGTACAGTGGAACCTCCTTATAATGAGCTCTGTTATAACGAGATACCTAACATAGCGAGGTAATTTCACAGGTCTGGGTTTCATGTATTTCATTATTTGTAAGCCCTGATAAATGAATTCTGTTATATAATAATTCAGTAAATTAAATTGGGCCAAGGGGCTCGTTATAACGAGGTTTCGCTGTATATTGTGTTGTCATGTTTCTGTGTGCAAATAAGACAAATAAATGGTAATTTATTCTTTCTATTTTCAACAAATAGGATCAATGTGGCATAAACTAAATAATCAATGATACACAAAGTAACAAATCGTATATTGATTTACACTGTAATTTAATAACAACAAAATCATACACTCTCCAAAACGCTTTACAATCAATAATGTGCATGGTCATTTTATACAAATAATACTCTTTGGCCGTGACTTTGTACAAACGGTCAGTAGACTTATGTCACAATCCCGGTGGTGTCACAAAATGCTTTGTATTGTTTTTGACAAATTATTGGGGGGGGGGGGGGGGGTTCACATGATCGTTCACGTTTTACATGTGTTCGTGAACATCAAATACCATACCTTTACATGGAAATTAGAAAAAGGTATATTTTCTATGAGGTTTGGAAAAAGAGAAAATTAGGACCGTTCATTTCTGGGAAGACAAGAAAATAATTGTACATTTTTTAGAAAAAGGTAACATTTGTACCCGTTTTTTTTTGTCTGTAAAAGGGGGTATAATTTGCTGTACGTGTTGTTTGAAACGACTGGAATAGAAGTTCATATTTGTGTACTTCAAGAACGATCCTATGTTACTTCTTTCAATAAGAATTGACACCACCGGGGTCACAATTATAATACAACACATATTGGTTATAATGAAGGTACATAATTAATTTGGACTGGTACAAACCAAATAGGGAGTGGCAAGATATTCCATAAAGGAAGCATGGACCAAACATAAAGAACTACATTTGGTAATAGTATGAACCAAATAATACATTAAATGAACATTTAAAGGGATGGTTGAGCTTTGGTATAGAGGCCGGCGCTGCACGAAATAATTTTTTGTGAGGTAATTAACATTCTGAGTGTCAAATTTGAAAGAGTATACAATTTTTGTGACAGAATACATCTTATTTTATCAAAATTAGTTCAGAAACAGCTAAAATATCAATGAAATATATATTCGATGATGTTCAAATTGTACAAAATAGTTTTTAAATAGTTGTTTGATCTAAAATAATTGTTTTAAATTTCTGTTTTATTTAAAATAGTTATTTTAACAAAACATCACATGCTCAATTTTTTTTTTATAGTAGTAATGGTTGAAACCAATGAATTTTTATAAAGCCTCCTCTTGAGTTTTAACGGCTCTTTTTTTTGTGTTAATGATAACAGGTTTTTCACTTGTCGTTTTTAATTGTACTTTCGAGCATGGTCGAGTTGTAACTATTAGTTTGTAATGTTATGGTGCAGGTTTTGGTGGCTAGAATTCAGTTTGACCAAAACTGTACTCTCTATGCCAAAGCTCAAATATCCTTTTACCGGTACATGTATTAATAAATCTAATAATTTAAAAATATTTTAACGCAATTTTGACCAAATTATTATCTTTCACCATTCTGGTGGGGTCCAAGCAGTGGAACCCCCGGAAGCTTTTGGATTTTTAGCTAGTCAAGGCCCTAAAATCAAAACTACGGGCTTACAAGCAACATCAGTAAAACCCTCAGAGGTGGGAAAGGGGGGGGGGGGGGGGGTGTTCGAGCCCAGGGCCCCTCCCCCCTCGCCGATCCCGATGTTCACGTTACAGACATTTTGAGCAGAAAGCCTTTCAATGATGAAGCAATGGTTCGGTACAATGGTTCCTCCACGATTCGTCAATCTCTAGTCCCAACCTAGCCTTTTAGCAAGGCCTTGCTGCAGGAACGACTTAACGCGAGGGGGAGACTATCCTCGAGTCGCTTTTATCTCGTCTGAACCATTCGGTGTGATAGTCGCGCTCTCCAGTCGTTCCTGCATAGTGCATACAGTATTATAACGTGCATTCAACTCAGCCCAGACGAGAAGCCTTGTCAAAAGGCTTGTCCCAACCTTGTTGATCTTTGTGTTTCCCAGCCTCACTTCTTGTCCTTTGACTTCTGTTGACAGATAAGACAAAGAAAAAGGAGACAATTAATTTATTATCATGATGTAATTGTCATTCCTTTATATGGTATAGCATACAAGTACAACCATTATTTTGCTGACAATGCATCAACTTAATTAAAATCTTCATAACAATAGTATCACTTTTCCATTTTAATTTTGATCCTCTCATCGATCTTCTCCTTTTCTTGTTAGTTATGACAACAAACATGGCAATATAGTGTGAGCTTTCTCATTTTCATGTTTTTATTTAAATTTACTAGTTCTTTGACACAAGAAAGTCCATTATGTCCTTCCACATTGTCCGCACCCGTCATCATCACGTATTTACTTACTAAGATGTATATATAGGATAGATAAGTGGATACCGGAGAGGTAATGTACATCTCGCAAAGTTGTATTTACCTTTTTCTTGGACTTCTTCTTGTCCGTCTTCTTCTCTGCATTCGTGCTTTCCTGTATCGGCTGCATGGCTACCCCTCCCGGCTGCGGGTTGTATGGGTTGTAGCCATTCTGGAGGCCGTTGTAGCCATTCTGGAGCCCTTCGTAGCCTGGTAGCGCCATGCCTGGAGCCATGCCTGGTGCCATGCCTGGTGCGCCGGTCGGGTACAGCCCGGGGTCGCCACTGATCGCAGACGGTCGCCGGTATCCCGTCATCATCGGCAGGACGTCACCTGGTACCGGAGACGATCCCTGTTTGACCGAATCTTTCTTCCCTTTCTTCCCCTTCTTGTCTCCTTTCTTCTTGTCCTTCTCTTTTGCTCCCGTTGTAGCCTTATCTTCGCCCCCCGTTTTGTCCTTTTTACTTTTCTTGTCCTTCTTCTCCCCCTTATCCTTCTTCCCTTCCTTGTCCTTCTTTCCATCTTTATCCTTCTTTCCTTTCTTGCTTTTCTTCTCCTTCTTTTCTTCCTTGCCCTGGTTCTCCCCGTTCTCCTTGGACACGTGAAGGAGATCCGCCTGTATGTGCGGATTCCTAGAGAGTCCACCGGGAGGCATAGCACCCGTCTCCACCGCTGTGTAAGTACCGGGAGTCTCTGGATCAATGGCGTGTACTATAAACAGAGAACAGACATCAGAGAAGGAACCATGATGAATAATGACAATCAAATTGTTATCATAATAATATTAATATTATAATACGGGTATCGGTTTGGGATTGGTTGTCATGCTTGGTGGCTGATTCCGACTTGAAGTCATTCTTCAAGACTTACGGTTTTCACCTATACAACTGAGAGGGGTTTCACACGATGGCCAAGTCGTGAATGCAATCACGATTGGAATCATTTTTCACTCCAGTCACGGTATTTGTTGACCGTGTGAAGGCAAACTAGAATCACGAATCGCGAAACTCGAATAGTGGTCCGGAGGTGTTTTCTAATCATGATTCACTCAAATCACAGTGTGAATCTCATTCTCTAGTGTAAACGGCTTGACCTCCAAAACACGATTTGGGAGGCAGAACTTACGTGACCTTACATGCACTTCCGCCGATACTCCAGGCGCTCTTCGCTTCGAGTGCAGTAGTGCATGCAATGTAGTACTATTGCTTTCTTTGTTTGATTGACAAGTACAGAGAAACACGTCTCCAGAATCGCGATTGTAATCACAGTCTGCATGAAGTCTTTTCCTCGTGTGAAAGCAAGGCAATTACATATTCACCGTGATTGTAATCTCGATTACAATCATGATTGCAATCACGAATTGGCCATCGTGTGAAACCCCTAATAAGAAAGTCCTCATGACCTATGAAATGTGTATATGCTGCCAACATTTAATACAAGTTTGAGTTTGTCCGAAACTGAGATGCACTTTGGTGCAGATGATAAGATGTCAAAAATGTGACATCTGTGCTAAAATGTGATGAGTTTATTTTGAAAATAGGGCGTTTCCAAATAATCTTGCGGGGTGAAAGAGGGGGGGGGGGGGATTGAGTGAGGGGTGCAGCACTCGAGTCCCTCATCATGTACTTCAAGAACAGCATACTTATTATATACAAGCCTTACCTTTCGACTTCTTCTTCTTCATGACGTAGCATGTCCATGCGATGAATCCTATCACTATGGCAACGAAGATGACCGTAGCTATGAGTCCAAGTGCTGCCAGCACGTATGTGGTCAGGTTATCCTCTGGCGAAAAAAGGGGATAAATATTCGTGTTCTTATTATTGAAACATCTTTGTCGATACTAATTCCTTGAAAGAAATCATGAACAACAAAGGACGACAAATAAAGCTCAAATGGTCTACATGGGTCGGTGCCAAACCTTATGGAATTGATTAGATAGAACATAATTCTGATGCGCTTATCGCTTATTATAAGGGTAATTCAGGCGGTTGGTAAACGAGGAGGGAGCGGATGTTCCCATAAAGGGCCCATATTGTTATATCTCGCAATGGTGTGTGCAGTATAATACATTATAAAACCATGTAAGTATAGAACTATTGGGAGAGAATCAAGAATAATCAGACATAATGATAAATATGTTCCTATCCCTCATATCCCTCTTGGCGTGAGTGGTGAGCAAATCAGAGAAGAATTAGCTTATCCGGCCATTGTAATGTATTTTTGAAATAAATGAAAAAGAGTAAAGAAATTGGACTTCCGGTATGTCCACATGAATCTAACCCTAAACCTCTGAATTGCTTAATTAACATATGATCTAATCGCTAATTTAGAATCTCTTAAGATGGCGGTTCTTCACACTCACAGACACCCTCGTCAATACTTATGGGTACTTTTGCCGGTCAGAAGCTTTGTAAACCTGACCCAAACCCACGGAGAGTTAACTACCTTTCCTTCAAAACTGCAGAATGTAAATTAGATCATGTTCATACACATGATTTGACCACATGTGAGAGTATAATTATGATCATGTTTGAAATATAACTTAGTGAAGAACAATGGTACCTTTGAGTGTGACGATATAAGTGTGACACAAACCCTACAAATCAGCCTTTTTGGTTTCTAAAACTGCCACATGTCAATGACAATGCAAATACAAATACGCAATTTATACGCTTCTAAAGCGATTTGAAGAAGAGTAGTACTATACGTTGTAAACATAATAACATATATTCAAACCTGCTATAGTGACTACCCGTATATATAACGACCACTTGGCTATACAGGGTGGCCCCAAAAAAACGGAACGGGGCACTTCCCAAAATATAATACCACAATGTTTATGTTCATGGGATAGGGTGTCCTTTCCAATGGCAAACAGGCCCCCCCAACTCAAAATGGAAGTTGGCCAAATTTTTAATGAAGAGAACCACCGATGTTTATGTTAATTCGACTGGCTGCCATGGTAATATTAGCGTAAATTCATTCATAATAATGCGCGGGCGCGAACTTCACAATTATCACGCACGAATTTATGGTATGCCTCTGTTATGACGTCACAATGAAAAACAATATTTTGATCCTAGTAGGGAAATCCCCTGTTTCTTGACTGTGCGCAATTAAATAGTTGACATCATAGAAGTATGAATAAACAAACATCGCGTAACTGTTAGTACTGCGCGTAATTAAAATAATAGAGATGAATTAGAATACTTAAGCGTCTTTGGTATAATGAAGCGCAATTTTGCTGAGAAGTGCGTGTTTAAATGCCATGGCAACTGCAAGTGCGCAATGCGTAATTACTTTAGCTTTTTGCGTAATGTGTTAATTTATCCAATGAATCCACGTCTGATAATTTATTCAAATGAAAAAAATCTGACGTACTACCTCATTTGCATGACATTCGGTGCGTATTTTCAAAAACTTGCTGATAAAGGTGTGGCCTATCTCTGTGGTTAAAACACTATACGCTTATTCAGTTGGGGTTCTAGTATTTATATTGTATTTCTGTGATGGCAAACGATACCAAGAACAGTAATTTTGGTCAGGTCGTTTTTGTTTAAGGACGCAGTGAGTGAGACCATGTCAGGTGCCGATTTATGTCGATTTCGACCTAGTCAATGCCAGTTTAACCGCACTCCTTGCCCGTAATACCATTCAGCGACCAGGCCCATTCTCTCGGCACACGACTGAGTGCACACTAACAATAGTGCGCGATGCTCAACGATATGAACGGCGGTTCGTGCAATTCATCAAGCGCTGGCTCAATACAAATTGACAAAAAAGAGAACCTGGCATGGTGTCACTCACAGGGCCCTAAAACAAAAACTACACGACCAAATTGACTGTTCTTGGTATCGTTGTTCATTTGAAAATACACTCTATCTGATGGACATAATACATGTGCTACTTTATTTTGGGAAGTGCCCCGTTCCGTTTTTTGTGGGCCACCCTGTATAGGGACCACTAATTTGGGATCCCTTGAATGCTGTTTATTATGTAATTGAAGATAGAGACCACCTTTCCTGTCTCTCTTGAGTGGTCTTTATGGACAGGTTTGACTGTACATTAGCCTATGGAAGATGACGTACCTTTGATGGTGAGGCGAGTGTATTCGCTTTGTGCGTCGATCCGATTCCGGGCCTCGCACTCAACAGTCGCATCATCCATACTCAGCCGGGCACTCGTAATGGTCAGTGTAGAATACTCTTTGTCATTGGTTGTCTCGATGATGAATCTGCAAAATATGCGAAATAGCGAACCAATGAGGTTACGTTTTCGTATTATTTTGTATTACGCTCGTATAATTGTCTACATAATATCTACTTCTATCCGTACTTGTCTTTGTAGCTATCTATTCAACCTATTAAGAATGTATTCATCTATCTATATAAGTTCAATATGCGATGTATGCATATCTATTATCTTACTAGTTTATTAAGATTCATTTGTATGTGCTTTATCATTTTTTATACAAAATTGTGCATTTTATATTTTGTTAAACTAATGAATGGAAGAGTGTTCGTTCCTATATAGCCTTAAGCACATTTGTTTGTTTTTATTTGGAGCATATTGCATACCTTTCATCAAGCTCCGTTATCTCTGCCCCATTGTAGAACCATGCGTAGCCGAGCACGACGGGGTCACCAACCGCATAACACGTGATCTCGCCTTGCTTGTCCTCCTCAATCGTCAAAAAAGGCGTGTCCGTGAAGATGTCGATCGTAGGAACGCCTACCCAAAAATAAAGATTTTTTCTTTATACTTTGTTTTAGTTATGCATGTTGTTTTCTTCTAAATGTATGTTACTACTGCATTTGTTGTATAATCACCCTCAATTCGTGTTTAATAACACCAAATATATTTTTTTATTATTCGCAATACTTTAGTTTGAACCTATATGGTTTCAAATGCTCGAAACGCACTTCAGTGTCTCCTTCATTTAGAAATGTGTGATATGACGATCTATACATATAGTGCATATTGTATCAATAAGACGATTCAAAGGGATAAAGAGTGCTAATTTATTTGTATAATACAAATAAATTGGCACTCATAAGTAATACAATATTAAATGGATCTAGTAACTTTGTTGACATGTGCAAAAAGTGATGAATGGTTGATATAAAGTATATTTTTGTTATCTAATATGTCCACTGGGTATTGTGTGAACATTTACAGTTATACTGAATGGACGTTATATGGCCGAGTAATGAGCAAAAATGCAAAGTGATATTCACTAACTCATTGCACTGACTTTGTACACGGTCTACCCTATCACTTTAACTTGAAATCGAACAACTTACGTTCAAAGATGAGCGTAATTGGCGATGCAAACTTCAGGGGTTCCGTGTAGGCAGGGTGGGTAGCTATACACTGGAACTCCACCCCATACAGCTCGGGGGTGAGCGTCAGCGTAAGCGTGTTGTTGGTGGATGTTTCCCCCACGGCTTGGACACCGCTCATCGATGTCGTCGCATCCAGGGTGTTGGTCCAGACGAGCTGTGGCTGGGGCACTCCCCCAGAGGATTGGCAGACCAGAGTCACGACGTCCCCCTCGATCAGGGATTGGTTCAAGGAGGAGCCGATGTATTCTGGAGGTCCATCCGGTGCTATGGCAGCTTTAATATGTAAATATTTTGTTGGAATTATTTGTTTTTGTTTTAATGTAATAAATGAACGAACACTAACAACTAACAATCGATGAAATGACATCTACAAGGAGGCACATACAACAAAAATATACATATTTTCTCGTGAAGAAATGAGAGTGAATTATTATTTACTATTGCATGGCCAACTTAATAACATCATGCTTAATAAAGTTCGTTGTGGCAATTTCATACAGCGCCATCTTGTGGTGTTTTATACGATTTCATTTGATAGGGTACTCACATGATTTAAATTAAGCATCTGCTCACCTTAACTATTTATTGACAGGCATAATAATAATTTTTGAATTAATCGCAATACTTTAGTTTGAACCTAGAATTTGGTTTAAAATGCTCGAAACGCACTTTGAACAGTGACTCCTTCATTTAGAAATGTGTGATATGACGATCTATAGTGTATCAATAAGACGATTCAAAGGGATAATGAGTGCCAATTTAGTTTGTATAATACAAATAAATTGGCACTCATAAGTAATACAATATTAAAGGGATCTAGTAACTTTGTTGACATGTGCAAAAAGTGAGGCATGGTTGATATAATGTATATTGTTGTTATCTGATATGTCCACTGGGTATTGCGTGAACATTTTAAATGGACGTTATATGGCCGAGTAATGAGCAAAAATGCAAAGTAATATTCTCTAACTCATTGTGCTGACTTTGGACACGGTTTCAACGATCCAGCAACATCTGAAAACTTCGATTTCATTTGATAGGGTACTCACATGATTTAAATTAAGCAATTAAGCATCTGCTCACCTTAACTATTTATTGACAGGCATAATAATTAAGGTTAGTATAGATGTAGCTTTGTTGTTTTGGTCAAATTGTGTGTTTGTTTGTTTGTTTTTGTTTTTTGTTTTGTTTTGTTTTTTTTTTGGGGGGGGGGGGGGTGGCTGTGGCCCACGTAGCTACACCACTGCTTCTCAAATTCACACTTAGGTCGGGGAAGACTAGACAAGTCATCTCAGATCATCATCTGAATCTTACCGAGGACTCTGAGTGTTGCGGGTGCCGAGTTGACATCAGGGTCGGTTGGAGACCCGGACAGCACGCAGTAGTAGAGCGCCTGGTCGCTCAACTCAACGTTGGCAATCCGAAGATTGTACACGCCGTCCGCGTCGCTCCCGACGACAGATAATCTTCCGCTGCACACAAACACAAATATAATTTTAGGAAATTATTTTTTTATTTTGTATTGCTTCGTCAAAATAACAATAACAAATGGAGGAGTTATTATTACGGTTATGTTTCCCTTTCAGTTCATACTTTAGCTTGCATACCGAGCATGGTGGCTTAGCGGTTAGAGTGTCCGCCTCATGCATGGGAGGTCCCGGGTTCGACCCCAGTCATACCAAAGACTTTTAAAATTGTACCTTCTGCCTTCTAACCAGGCGCTCGGCATTTATATAATGGGGAAGGGAAAGTTAATCACATGAGTTTAGTTACCAGAAGGTAGAGGACGTACCCCCTTCTGGAGCTTTCGCTACATTTGTGGCCTAGGGCCAATGAATCGGAGATAGGCGCCGCCTTATGTGCAAAAATTGGCATGGGAAGGACTTTAACTAACCTTTAGCTTGCATGACGGCCCAACGATTTAAATTCCTTGTCACTTCTTCCCCATCCTTAAACAGTTATATTTGTATAATATTATAAGTACAATTAAAACAATCCGGTACGGTATTTACTTGATTACTTGCGTCAAGGGACACCGGAAGGACTCTACAGATGACGCCGGGACAACATCGGGACACTATATCGAAGAGAAAGATTGCTTACCTCAAATCTACATTGACAATCGTTCGATCCGTGCTGATCTGCACGCCGTCCTTTAACCAGACCACGGTGCCCGACAGACTGGACACGTGACACACCATCATCGCAACGGTGCTGATGACGGCCTCGACGTTGACGGGCAGGACGTCGATTCTCTGAAGGTCGCTCTGGTCTCTGACCTGTAGGATGACCTCAGGGGACATGATCGCCGGGCTCGAGTTCGATGACGTCACTCGACACCTATAAGATAAGGAGAATTGATAGCTTTATCATGCTTGTGTGGATAACGACGACGAGGGTGCTGAGGATCCGATGGTTATTTTAATGAATATGTCTTTAAGGTGACAGTGAATGCGATAATGATAATACAAACAAAAACAACATGATAAGGTTGATAACAACTCCAAATATACAAGAGCGTGAATGACAAACCTGTATGAGCCGGCATCTAGCGCGCTGACCCCATCTATCATGAGGTTGAACACCCCATCGACCACGGATCCCATCACGCCGTAGTTGGTCAGCGAGTTGTCCGTGATAATCGTGTTGTTGCTGATGACGACGTCATCTTTCAGCCACTCGACGTTACCCTCCTGGTCGACGATCACGCACTGCAGTGTGACTGTGCCTCCCGATATCGCCGTCGTGTCTGATGGCTCGGTATCGAAAGTTTGTACGGACAAGGCTGAAGGGGTTAAACAAAACATACCGAAAATGTTCAACTGGTTCATTTGATTGGGAAATAGGCTAAGACTAAAGTGGGGTACACATTACAAGAACATTTCTAATAAGAGATCACATAGACAACCCTTAGTATTTCATACCCTATCACTCTATCACTTTAACTTGAAATCGAACAACTTACGTTCAAAGATGAGCGTAATTGGCGATGCAAACTTCAGGGGTTCCGTGTAGGCAGGGTGGGTAGCTATACACTGGAACTCCACCCCATACAGCTCGGGGGTGAGCGTCAGCGTAAGCGTGTTGTTGGTGGATGTTTCCCCCACGGCTTGGACACCGCTCATCGATGTCGTCGCATCCAGGGTGTTGGTCCAGACGAGCTGTGGCTGGGGCACTCCCCCAGAGGATTGGCAGACCAGAGTCACGACGTCCCCCTCGATCAGGGATTGGTTCAAGGAGGAGCCGATGTATTCTGGAGGTCCATCCGGTGCTATGGCAGCTTTAATATGTAAATATTTTGTTGGAATTATTTGTTTTTGTTTTAATGTAATAAATGAACGAACACTAACAACTAACAATCGATGAAATGACATCTACAAGGAGGCACATACAACAAAAATATACATATTTTCTCGTGAAGAAATGAGAGTGAATTATTATTTACTATTGCATGGCCAACTTAATAACATCATGCTTAATAAAGTTCGTTGTGGCAATTTCATACAGCGCCATCTTGTGGTGTTTTATACGATTTCATTTGATAGGGTACTCACATGATTTAAATTAAGCATCTGCTCACCTTAACTATTTATTGACAGGCATAATAATAATTTTTGAATTAATCGCAATACTTTAGTTTGAACCTAGAATTTGGTTTAAAATGCTCGAAACGCACTTTGAACAGTGACTCCTTCATTTAGAAATGTGTGATATGACGATCTATAGTGTATCAATAAGACGATTCAAAGGGATAATGAGTGCCAATTTAGTTTGTATAATACAAATAAATTGGCACTCATAAGTAATACAATATTAAAGGGATCTAGTAACTTTGTTGACATGTGCAAAAAGTGAGGCATGGTTGATATAATGTATATTGTTGTTATCTGATATGTCCACTGGGTATTGCGTGAACATTTTAAATGGACGTTATATGGCCGAGTAATGAGCAAAAATGCAAAGTAATATTCTCTAACTCATTGTGCTGACTTTGGACACGGTTTCAACGATCCAGCAACATCTGAAAACTTCGATTTCATTTGATAGGGTACTCACATGATTTAAATTAAGCAATTAAGCATCTGCTCACCTTAACTATTTATTGACAGGCATAATAATTAAGGTTAGTATAGATGTAGCTTTGTTGTTTTGGTCAAATTGTGTGTTTGTTTGTTTGTTTTTGTTTTTTGTTTTGTTTTGTTGTTTTTTTGGGGGGGGGGGGGGGGGGTGGCTGTGGCCCACGTAGCTACACCACTGCTTCTCAAATTCACACTTAGGTCGGGGAAGACTAGACAAGTCATCTCAGATCATCATCTGAATCTTACCGAGGACTCTGAGTGTTGCGGGTGCCGAGTTGACATCAGGGTCGGTTGGAGACCCGGACAGCACGCAGTAGTAGAGCGCCTGGTCGCTCAACTCAACGTTGGCAATCCGAAGATTGTACACGCCGTCCGCGTCGCTCCCGACGACAGATAATCTTCCGCTGCACACAAACACAAATATAATTTTAGGAAATTATTTTTTTATTTTGTATTGCTTCGTCAAAATAACAATAACAAATGGAGGAGTTATTATTACGGTTATGTTTCCCTTTCAGTTCATACTTTAGCTTGCATACCGAGCATGGTGGCTTAGCGGTTAGAGTGTCCGCCTCATGCATGGGAGGTCCCGGGTTCGACCCCAGTCATACCAAAGACTTTTAAAATTGTACCTTCTGCCTTCTAACCAGGCGCTCGGCATTTATATAATGGGGAAGGGAAAGTTAATCACATGAGTTTAGTTACCAGAAGGTAGAGGACGTACCCCCTTCTGGAGCTTTCGCTACATTTGTGGCCTAGGGCCAATGAATCGGAGATAGGCGCCGCCTTATGTGCAAAAATTGGCATGGGAAGGACTTTAACTAACCTTTAGCTTGCATGACGGCCCAACGATTTAAATTCCTTGTCACTTCTTCCCCATCCTTAAACAGTTATATTTGTATAATATTATAAGTACAATTAAAACAATCCGGTACGGTATTTACTTGATTACTTGCGTCAAGGGACACCGGAAGGACTCTACAGATGACGCCGGGACAACATCGGGACACTATATCGAAGAGAAAGATTGCTTACCTCAAATCTACATTGACAATCGTTCGATCCGTGCTGATCTGCACGCCGTCCTTTAACCAGACCACGGTGCCCGACAGACTGGACACGTGACACACCATCATCGCAACGGTGCTGATGACGGCCTCGACGTTGACGGGCAGGACGTCGATTCTCTGAAGGTCGCTCTGGTCTCTGACCTGTAGGATGACCTCAGGGGACATGATCGCCGGGCTCGAGTTCGATGACGTCACTCGACACCTATAAGATAAGGAGAATTGATAGCTTTATCATGCTTGTGTGGATAACGACGACGAGGGTGCTGAGGATCCGATGGTTATTTTAATGAATATGTCTTTAAGGTGACAGTGAATGCGATAATGATAATACAAACAAAAACAACATGATAAGGTTGATAACAACTCCAAATATACAAGAGCGTGAATGACAAACCTGTATGAGCCGGCATCTAGCGCGCTGACCCCATCTATCATGAGGTTGAACACCCCATCGACCACGGATCCCATCACGCCGTAGTTGGTCAGCGAGTTGTCCGTGATAATCGTGTTGTTGCTGATGACGACGTCATCTTTCAGCCACTCGACGTTACCCTCCTGGTCGACGATCACGCACTGCAGTGTGACTGTGCCTCCCGATATCGCCGTCGTGTCTGATGGCTCGGTATCGAAAGTTTGTACGGACAAGGCTGAAGGGGTTAAACAAAACATACCGAAAATGTTCAACTGGTTCATTTGATTGGGAAATAGGCTAAGACTAAAGTGGGGTACACATTACAAGAACATTTCTAATAAGAGATCACATAGACAACCCTTAGTATTTCATACGTCATGTACATGCTTTTTTGTGTTTACAGCTATAGGTTTAACCTATGTTACACCAAAAAGGCCAGCAAAGCTAGCCCAAGCACGCCAGGTTGGTGAAGAATAATACTACTGTATTCATGGTCTTGTTGCTTACTAAGGTTAGACTTACCATGCTTACCATGAAAGTATATAAGCTATCATGTCAAAAACATTGCCCCTGGTAATTAACCTATATCGTTTCGTGAATACCATATTTATTGCACTCCTTTTTATCATAAAGACCCGTAGCCATGATTTTCCAAGTTGGGGGGGGGGGGGGGGGGGGGAGGATGCGTAATTTACAAACAGGGGGATGTCCGTCGCCTAAATCCGAAATGTTTCGAGGCCGAGACAAAGACCACTGGTTATAGTTGTGTACGGTGGGGGGGGGGGGGGGGGGGGGGGGGGGTGAGAGAGAGACACATGACCGACTGTTGCCCGAGACCACTGGTTGAGATGGCCGAGACCGATAACAAATGGACCAATACAGAGTGGGCCTTTCTGATTTTTTTTTTTTTGGGGGGGGGGGGGGATGTGTACGCAACCAGCCCACCCCCCTGGCTACGGGCCTGAGCTAATAATAATACAGTAAAGTCTTACCATGCCGGATGAAGAGTACAAGAACAACGATTCTGATGAGAACCTGCTGAGAAGGAGATGCACGGCCCATGGCTTAGCAACCATACGGTGTCTCTCTTACTGATGAAAGTCTGCATAAACAAGAGTATATAAGAGGGAAATAAACTAATAATAATTACATTTGTATCAGAAATCGCTTGTGCCGATTTGTGTATGGAGAGAGTAAGCCAGTCCTGAAAATACAATTCGTCAGGGAATAAATCTTTTCTGAAATTAAATACATTCCCGTATAGATTATCATTGTTGTTATAGAAATGTTATTTGAATACACATACTTGTTTTCTTGTTATCCTTCACTTAAAACTGAATTATTTAAACAATTTATTAATTCATCTGAAAACGTGAAGTGGTAGATTAGAAGGTAGGTTTTTATCTTACTAACACATTATAGGATTTGTTTTAAAGCGTTATAAAGACAAGATTGTGTTTACATATTTTGTATTCAAACAATTGTATAGAAATATATAATATAAACGAAAAAGAGCAAAGAAAATAAGATTCCTCCGCGATGTGTAATTTGAAGGCAATTAGTTCTAATCTTATTATCATGAGTATGCCTGATTCATTGTTAGATAATAATAACATATAGTTATATTACAATAAGAAACTGAAGAGGTGGGACAAGCCAAAGGAGTAATTGAATATACGACCAAAACTAGAGCTCATATCATGGCAAATCGAGAGAGCTTTTTGATAAATGATTTAACATCTGTAAAGTAATATTGTCGTCTATTCCCGTATATTGCCAATTTTGAAGATATGAAATTACTATTAAATTGGCTTTTAGCAATCCCCTCCATGAATAACTAAATATAATGGGGTGTGCATTAGATCCACCTGTAGCGTTCTGTCTAATAATAATATTCATATCATAATGCAGGTGTCATTCGTATGACGCACCTCTTGACCCCCGCGAAAGGTGCGTTATGAATGCGTCTTGTACTCCCATATTGATGACGCACAGTACCGTCAGGGAAGCAAAAGGTCAGTCACACCACTGACCCATGTGTGCGTCATAGTCAGTCACTTTGCCATGGGTGCGTCACAAGGTTCGTCAATATGACCAATATGACCGTCATTTTCATAAAATGGTGCGTCACAATTTTGACTCAAATATGCGTCAATGTTTCCTGACGCTGAGTCACTTTTTCTGACGGAGGGTGCGTCATGGTTCATAAAAGGGTGACGCACATCGGTACAATGACGCACCTTTCCCCGGGGTCAAGAGGGCGTCATACAAATGACACCTGCATAATCATAATAATCTATCGCGGCAGAGTTCGACCTTGGAAAAAGCCTGCAGCGGGTTCTTTGTCTGGTTTATGAAATGATCGATCGATTGGTGAATGGTCCGTATACTATAATCATCAGGAGTGCGATCACTGTATAATTCTAATCAGTTTTCGTGCACAGTATACTGTTATATGATGGCTGAGGAATTAATTTAAAGGGATTAAGTAACTTTGTTGACATGTGCAAAAATTAAATTGATGAATGGTTGACACAATGTATATTGTTGTTAGCTGATACATCCACTGGGTATTGTGTGACCATTTCAATTTCAATGGATGTTATATGGCCGCGACAAGAGCAAAACTAAAAAGTGATATTCACTAACTCGTTGCACTGACTTTTTACACGGTTAGGACTATCCAGTGGATAGTTTAATATCTGAACACTTCAATCGTAAATATATTTTTAACGAAAGGGAGATTCTAAAGATGGAAGCCTGTCCAATGCTTCTATTGTTAATACGAGTACAACAATGTTGGCGAGAACCGCCAGGATTCCAATTGAATTTTAAGGATTTGGACAGTGTTACTAGATCCCTTTAACATTTTAATTGATTGATTTATAAAATGGATTGGATATAAGCGCGACCACTGTGAAATAGTTGCTTTCAACTGGAATGCGATC
>JBAMJV010007239.1:0-12500 GCA_037951105.1 Echinarachnius parma
CGACTAATTTAAAAGTCAGTTATCATTCAAAAAGAGCCATTCAAACACAAGAGGGCGCTCTCTAAATAAAACATTGGTTTCAACCATTTTCATACAAAATTATGCTTTGTTGAAATAATGATTAGATAGAGAGATCATCAACAGCTATTTAAAAACCTCTTTTGACAATTTTTGAAAAAGTATAAGGCATTTACATTTTTTGGGTTAAAATCATCGAATAAATCTGGGCCCCAGATTTATTACGATCGGATAAATGTATTGATATTTTAGCCGTTTCTGAACCGTTTTTGATCAAATAAAGTTTATTCTGCCATTAAAATTGTACATGCTCTTTTCAAATTTTACACTCAGTTTTTCATTACCTCACAACAAAATTATTTTGTGCAGCGCCTTCTTTACCAAAACTACTACCCCTTTAAGGGGGGCTGCAAGGGTATTGTCAAGTTTAATTTTGGTCACTAGTGTTAGGGTAAGCGTCCTCGCTATGTAGCTGCCCCAAAGAGGGCGCCCTCCAGACACCTCATCATGTTTCAACCATTTTTAAATCACCAAATGTGAATGTGATGTTTGTTTAAAATAATTATTCAATAGAGAGATCATACACATAAATTAAAACCATTTTGGTAGATTTAAAAAAGATGTGTAGCATATTATTGAATAATAGTTAGATCCTCACATATATTCCAATCTGATATACTCATGGATATATCAGGTGTTTCTGAACAGATTTTGATATAATAAAGTTGATTCTGTCATTAAAATTGTGTGCTCTTTCAAATTTAACACTCAGTTTTTCATTACCTCACACAAATTTATTTCTTGAAGCGCCCTCTATACCAAATATGACATTCTCTTTTTCTTGACAGTAAGGAGACATGGCTGGTGTTGACATGGCCGAGTACTTCGAGAGTGGAATGATTTCATCCGACCTCAAATGCTCCGTGTGCCTAGATGTCTTCCGCGTACCAAGGATACTTGGCTGTGGTCACACTTTCTGTCTGGAATGTCTACATGACATCTACCGCGGGATGCGGAGGAACTATTACGATCACGAACCAGAGTCACTGGAATGCCCAGAGTGCCGAGAGTTGACCCCGCTGCAACGAGAAAAGGGTGTTGTCGGGTTGCAGCGGAATATAACCGTACATAAGATGGTCGACGCCACCGACGGAGCGCTGAAATCGAAGGGGTTGACCTGCGTGTTACATGACACGGAAGTGAAAAACATAATCTGCACCGATTGTTGCCGTTCGGTATGCCGCTCGTGCTTCCTAGTAAGCCACAAGGACCATACCGTGATGACCCGTCAGGATTTGCTTCGAAGGCGGAAGGAGCTCGATGGTCGCCGCAAGGAGAAGGAAACGCAGATCGACGGCCGAATCGCCGCTGTGGAGGAGAAGCGCCAGGATGTCCATGCTGCACTGAAGAAGCTCGAAGTGCGAGTCGACGAGGCGTACGATGCTAGATTGGCGAGACTCGAAGAAAATAAAGCGTCTTTATGTGATCAACTCGGAGCTCTTGAGTCGAGCTTCGACAAAGACCTAGACGGCATGGTCGCAATGTACAGGCAGACGATTGAGGATATGAATGTCGCGACAAAACAGCTCGAGCAGGTAAATGCCACTAATCTCGATTCGGACGTATTGACCATGTTGAAGGAGAGAAATACCAACTTGGAAAAAATCGTAAACGAACCAATAAAAGAGGATTCCGCCGACTCCGTCAAGCAAGAGGCTCTCGGAGTAGCTTTCTACGAATATGGCAAAACGTCTACATCGATTGGGAAATTCGAAATTCCCGATGCGAACATCGACGAACATGAATCAGTCACGCAATATCAATCACCAAGGGAACCGTTATTTAGGAACTTGAAATTGAAACTGGGCTTGTAAGTTGGAGGCAAGAGGGCGGTTGACCCCCCCCCCCCTCCCAACAAAAAAATAAATAAATAAAAAATAATAATAATAATAATAATAATGGACAGAACTGATCTCAAAACATCATGTCTTCCTAATCTCTAATATAGCTCAATATTTTCCTCATGCTTTGTTGATTTTGTTATCATATGGGCATTTCTATGGAGAAGCGCTTGGACATGAATTGAAAACAAAATAATTGTCTCTCCTTCAAATCATTATTAATTTTTTCTGGATAGTTTTTACATAAATTATGATCCTGTAGTTATATATTTCACTTCACAAACCTGTTTTTCTTTATCGGATGTCTCCTTATAGTAGAACCTGAAACAATACATCAAACGTAAAACATAGGACTACATGTACACGGTGCATTTTTTATTTAAAAAAAAAATAGATATTCTTCATTTGTTACAATCTTTTCTGGTATATTCTTTATTTGACGTGTCCTTTTTTCGTAACGCAAGTTACCGGACTGGAATCTTCCCCAAAGTTACCTAAAGGTTGATATGTAGGTATTTGTTTGTGTTGTCTAGTTAGTGCACATCAATTAATCCTTGGGGATGAAATCAGCCTACATTTCCATAAAATAATGTAGTTACAGCACAATGAAGTAGTCAGCGTAATATAAAGTGTAACGCGAGTTACCGTGGAAATGCAATGGGAAAAGATTATTATTGTCAAACTGAATCACAGCGATTACATTTTATGTGTTATATTTATTTTATAAAGCTTCTGACTAATCGAGCATTGAAAAGGGTTTCATGGGTTTCATGGGTTTCAAAGGTCTTCGTGGCTTGATGGTTTGAGCACCGGTCTAGCAATCCGGAGGTCTCGGGTTCGATTCCCGGCGAAGCCTATTTTTCTTTGCTCATTTTCAATCATTTAAATATTTCTAGTCAGTTTCCTCTATGTTTGAATTTATATTTATTTTATGTTATATTTGAGAAGTAACAGTATCATTCGTACCGTGGCGGAATGAAATTGTAATGTCTAATTAAGAAAGTTGTTTTCATCCGAATGTCAATCGCTGACACAAGAGGGAGCTGTTCAGCCGCCTGGCAAATTCAACCATGTTCCTTTGTAAATACTGTATAATATAGTATTCGATTTGTTCTGAAAGGAACATTCAATGTAAAACACTGGTATTGTTTTACAGGCTCTTAAATATACGAGGTGGCAAAATACAGTATACAGTTATATCACGTAGATTTTTAAAGATTTTCTTTTTCAGTACTTGAGCATTTTTTATTTTTCAATATTGACGTATTGGGTTATTTATTAACCTATATCATGTATATATAAGTGGTGAAGGTCTTTGTAAAAAAAATTAATTTCATATCGGTGAAATCGCTAATAACATACAGGTATTCGATCATTCGAATATCTCAATTGAAGACATTTTAGCAGCCGTTTTGGACATTTGAATTGCTGACATTTTCGAGCCAAATAAGATAATTTACGAGGTATAAAAAAATGATGTTATGCCATCTTAAGTATTAAACTATAATTTTCGGGCAAGTTAAATTATAAATGATGTATAAATGATGATTTTAGGCCATCTAAACGGGCGAGGACCTTAATAATTTGGCCCGAAATTATAGTTTGACCATGAGCATTACGCTACCATGGCCTAAATTTATTATTATTTACCTTAAAGGGATCTAGTAACTTTGTTGACATGTGCAAAAAGCGATGAGTGGTTGATACAATGTTTATATATTGTTTTTATCTGATATGTCCAATGGGTGTTGTGTGAAAATTTCAAGTTAAATGGACTTTATATGGCCGAGTAATGAGCAAAAATACAAAGTGACATTCACTAACTCATTGCACTCACTTTGTACACGGTTCTGACGATCCATTGGATAATTTGACATCTGAACACTTCAATCGTAAATATCTTTTTAACGAAAGGGAAATTTGAAAAACCGAAACCTGTCCCATGCTTTTTGTGTTAATAAGAATACAACAATGTATGAGGGAACTGCTAGAATTTCAATTGTATTTTGAGGATTTGGACAATGTTACTAAGTCCCTTAATTACATTTGTTGTCCATATTTTTCTTGGAAGTATTAACGAAAACAATACCGGTCTTTTAAGATCATGAAACTTTTGAATTTATGGAAGATGAGACATTTGACTTATTATGGAAAGGTTGTTATATAATTAAATCGCTTATTATGTCACAAATAATATATCTGGCAACCGCTGTGACGGTGCCATGTAGCTTGGTTAAGCAAATTAATAAACTTATATATTCATTTTTATGGGGATAAAAAAAGGAGAATGTTAAAAGAAATATTTGTTTAAACACTGAAGTAAAAGGAAGGTTGAATATGGTTGATTTACAATCAAGAATTAATTCACTACGACTCGCATGGTTGATTAAATGTATGAATGATAACCATGCATCATGGCAAATAATGTTTTTTTATTGGATGAAAAAAGTCGGGGGAATACCAATTTGCCTCCAATTTAATTGTAATAAGTTTCATATGAAACAGATTTGTTTGAAACTAAAAGTGCCACTTTTCTATTTAGATTTACTTTGTATTAGGTCTACCCTAAGATACGTCGATAAGCTTGATATTCAAGATGAAATTTTATGGAACAATAGTAATATAACATTTGATGGAAAAGTACTCCGTTTTAAGTCATGGGAAAAGGCGGGAATTTTAAAGGTACATCAAGTTACAAACCAGGGTCAATGGAGGGATTCGAAAAGTATCTGCCAAAAGTATGGTTTATCACAATTTTTATTTTTATTTTGTTATGCAAAGTTTAAAAAAGCATTCCCGAAATATTGGTTACAAAAAATGCGTTCTAGAAAATATGATTTACTCGAAAAACATGAACCACGACTAATACCAATTTCAAATGGTGAATATATTGATATTATAAATATGAAAACAAAGCATTTTTATTTGTTGTTATTACAAAAGAAACGTCTGAAACCTATTGTGTTCAACTTTTGGCAAGAACATGTATTACCCCCTAGTGAATTGTGATTGGTATTATGTTCTTCTGTTCAAATTCTCGACCGATTGAGACGTTACCAAGAAGGTGCTTTACCGATAAGGTATCCCGACTTCCCCTGACGCGAACCCTGCGTTGCATGGCGGCGCGTGGGATAGTTGGCGGTAACAGCTAGGTCCTCAGGCCTCAGCGATGTCTTCCAAGAGCCCGGTGTGGTCAGATCTCTTCTCGACCGATTGAGACGTTACCAAGAAGGTGCTCTACCGATTAGGTACCCCGACTCTGAGCTTGACGCGAACCCTGCGTTGCATGGCGGCGTGTGGGATAGTTGGCGGTATTGGCAGCAGGTCTTCAGCGATGTCTTCCTGTAGCAACTTCTTCTTCTTCTTCTTCGGGTTAATCTGCCTCCTTCAATCCTGAAGATTATTGCAGATAACCATGATGATGATGATGATGATGATAATATTCAAACATTGCATCTGATTGAAAAATTGTGGATGATATTTGTTCAGTATTTTATTTTGATATTTTGATAGCACTATGAAGAATTTTCATTCATCAATTACATGGTTTTGATTTTTAAGACTTAACTTGCAATAATCTTCGATGTATTGTGTATTAATGAATAGGTTACGTATTGGCCGAGATATGCCCATCCAAATGATTTTTTTTTTGGTCAATGGGCAATCAGTGTTATAGTGCACTGGTTCCTAAATTTAGGAACCAGTGCATTATAACACTGATTGCCCATTGAAGTAAACTTCATTCGGATGGGCATATCTCAGCCAATACGTAACCTATTCCTTTTGTTTTTCGGTATTTGGACATTATTTGTTATGCTCTTTCTGAAAATGAAGTCCAAATTTGAAAATTCAAAAAAAGTGTTTTTATGACGTCATGGCTTCTGTACTCTATACTATTGAGATTTTATTGAGATTTTATTGCTCATTTGTCCAATTATAATTAAGACAGAACTGGATTTCAGGTTCAACCATTGTGTCACGAAGGAGGTGAGGTACGTACTGCCTCCTTGGTGTCACCAATCAGAAAACTTCAACTTCTGAGATGGTCTTCAAATGGCTGCGGGTAAACCGTCTGCTCTCTTATCTCGTTATCCGAAATATGAAACCCACATCCATTGTTGGCTAATCGGACATTATTGACCAAATTATCAGGAAGAAAATTATTATTTTGCATATATAATTCGAACAAGTGTAGGAGATGAATAGGGGGCATTATTCAGAGCCCCACTATAATCTTGTTACCAGTATCCATCGTTCGTTATCTGGACGCTTGGCCAATTAGGAAGGTAAAACGGATTATATCACCAACAATTATGACAAGATTAATCTTAATTGTGATATTTTTGTTATGAAGAAGTGTGGTTATATACTAGTGGCGTGATAATCATAAAAACCGGTGTGTACCATTATCAGTCTCCTTAATGGTAAAGGCCAGTTTTGGAAACGCCCCCCTCTCAAAAAATGAAATGGAAGCTCTTATTACCAATAATGTGAAAGAATATAATTGTACTAATATAGGATTATCCAAATTTGGCCAAGAAACCGCCTACTAATTGATATATTTGCAAAATTATAACTTGATCTGCTGCAGATAGAGATAGCCAACTCGGAATCGCCCATACGCTACGTACAATGGCCACGTGCGAGTACACGAGGTGTTCGTTTTTACGGGCTTGTCCCCAGCTTGTCGATATCTCCCCCAGGGGGTCATCTTCTCAAACCGCATTACATGAAATAAGTACGAAACCCGCATTATATATCGGACACTTGACCATTCCAGACAGTAAATCAGATACTATCCTCAACAATTATGAAAACGTTAAGATAAATTGCGGCAATGAAGATTAAGTAATACAGTCGGTTGGATCGTCTTTGTTGAAATAATACTCCCCCAAGAAATGCTACATCAATCAATATCAAGCCCGATGATCATCATGTGATTTGTATTATCATGACAGCGTCATAATATTTCTACATGTTCTATGAGGCACGAATTTTAATGAATCGATATCAAATAATGTTCCTTTTTTATCAAAGATGATGCAATAGAGAACCAATAAAGGTAATTATAAAGAATTCGGTATAAAAGAGTCGCGATTGTGTGTTAGTTGCTCGGGGTAATATATGCAAAGCTCTTAAAGATGATGACCATTCATTCATATCAGGACAGGCGCTACATACATCGAAAATATTATTATCAAAATCATAATTATGCAGTTGGGTAGCTTTGTGGGGGTAGTACAATACTATTAAAATGAGTTTGACTAAAACATGTAATAGATCATTAAACCAACTAGTTGTGGGTTAACCATAATGCTTAAATCGTAGAGCAAGGTATAAATGGCTAAGATAGAAGGCTGTTTTCATCTAAAAAGCAGTCGTTAACACAAGAGGGTGCCCTCTAGACACCTAACAGATTCCACCACTTATTTTGAAATAATAATAATTCAATAGGAAGATGATTAAAAAACAAACATTTTATAAGCTACTTTCGGAAGGCATTGTCAATATTTTCTCAAATTATCGAATAAATGTTGAAATGGTGAGGCCCAACATTTATTCCAATTTAATATGTCTTTGGATATTTCACATGTTTCTGAGCTGATTTTGATAAAACAAAGTTTATTTTGTTATTAATTGTATCACCTCGGAAATCAATTATTTATTGAAGCGCCCTCTAAACCGATAACTATATACAATATTTACACAGTATGTACAAGATATAAACCAATTTAAATGGTAACAATACAAAACAAAATAAAGAAATAGTAAAACTAGAAAGAAAGAAGAAAAAAAGTATTACAATCATGACAATAATGATAGTAACATTAGTACTATAACAATATATATGGTAATAATAGTTATAATACAATGAGTAAAAATAGATAAAAGTAAGTGATAGATCAATAAAGTGATCAATAAAGTGATAGATCAATAAATACAAATAAATCATTTTGATATTGATTTTGTTTGGGCAACTAAGAAGAGTAATATTATTGTTGATAATAATATCGTCATTTACGAGCTTTAAGCTATTGTATAATGAACTGGTTTATGAGAAATGCTTGACGATAATTTAGCAAGGTTTATCATGGTAGAGTTATTAGTAGAATTAAATAATTCATTCATCTTTTCAATGTTAGGGCGTTACCTATACTGCTTAGTCAGATGCCTTTTTCTTTCCATTTCAAAAAGAGGGCATTCAAAAAGATAATGGTATTCATCACCAATTGATGAATCATGATGCTGATAAATTTAGCAGGTGGGGATTCCCCGCATAAATTGCGCCATAATATTGTAAATTCCGAAGTTCAAGTTTAATTGATATTATGCACGGTGTATAATCTGATGTTCTCTCGTCCGAGCAGCGTTTCCCAGCTAGTGAATTCCTTATAATCTTTAGCCTTTGGACAAAACAAGCAAGGTTAGTTAAGATTTTTACTTAAGATACGGTATAATGTTTATTTGTCTGATCAATCTATTTGATATGCTTTGAAATACCGTAAAAATGAACCGGATATTTTGTATGTGGCGCTAATTACAAGAATCAATTGAGTATGAATAGTATGGTAGACGATATAACACGTTATGGAAATAATGCTTAAAATGTGTATGATTTATTATATTATTATGCTGTTTGACTTTGAGATTATGATTGAAGGGAAGAGACTTTAAGAGAGGGTATTGTCAAGCTTAATTTTGGTCACGAGTGTTAGGGTAAGCGTCCTCGCCATGTAGCTGCCCCCAAGAGGGCACCCTCCATACACCCCATGTTTTAACCATTTTTAAATCGCCAAATGTGAATGTGATGTTTAAAATAATTATTCAATAGAGAGATCATCAAAAACAATTTTAAAACCATTTTGGTACATTTAAACAAAAATGTGTAGCACCTTCACATTTATTCCAATCTGATATGCTCGTGGATATTTCAGGTGTTTCTGAACCAATTTTGATAAAATAAAGTTGATTCTGTCATTAAAGTTGTGTGCTCTTTCAAAATTGTACACTCAGTTTTTCGTTACCTCACAAAAATGTATTTCTTGAAGCGCCCTCTATACTAAAACTGAACTATCCTGTTAAAGATTGTATTCTCCTTTATTGACAGAAAGGAGAAATGGCTGGTGTTGACATGGCCGAGTACTTCGAGAGTGGAATGATTTCATCCGACCTCAAATGCTCCGTGTGCCTAGATGTCTTCCGCGAACCAAGGATACTTGGCTGTGGCCACACCTTCTGTCTGGAATGTCTACAGGACGTCTGCCGCGGTATGCAGAGGAACTATTACAATCACGAACCAGAGTCACTGGCATGCCCAGAGTGCCGAGAGTTGACCCCGCTGCAACGAGGAAAGGGTGTTGTCGGGTTGCAGCGGAATATAACCGTACATAAGATGGTCGACGCCACCGACGGAGCGCTGAAATCGAAGGGGTTGACCTGCGTGGTACATGACACGGAAGTGAAAAACATATACTGCGCTGATTGTTGCCGCTCGATATGCCGCTCGTGCTTCCTAGTAAGCCACAAGGACCATATCGTGATGACCCGTCAGGATTTGCTTCGAAGGCGGAAGGAGCTCGATGGTCGCCGCAAGGAGAAGGAAACGCAGATCGACGGCCGAATCGCCGCTGTGGAGGAGAAGCGCCAGGATGTCCATGCTGCACTGAAGAAGCTCGAAGTGCGAGTCGACGAGGCGTACGATGCCAGATTGGCGAGACTCGAAGAAAATAAAGCGTCTTTATGTGATCAGCTCGGAGCTCTTGAGTCGGGCTTCGACAAAGATCTAGACGGCATGGTCGCAATGTACAGGCAGACGATTGAGGATATGAATGTCGCGACGAAACAGCTCGAGCAGGATAACGCCACCAGTCTCGATTCGGACGTATTGACCATTTTGAAGGAGAGAAATACCATCTTGGAAAAAATCGTAAACGAACCAATAAAAGAGGATTCCGCCGACTCCGTCAAGCAAGAGGCTCTCGGAGTAGCTTTCGACGAATGTGGCAAAAAGTCTACGTCGATTGGGAAACTCGAAATTCCCGCTGCGAACATCGACGAACATGAATCAGTCACGCAATATCAATCACCAAGGAAACCATTCTTTAGGAAGTTGAAATTGAAAATGGGCTTGTAAGTTGGAGGCAAGAGGGCGGTTGACCCCCTACCACATACCCACCCTACCACCCCCCCCCCCCCCCCCAAAAAAAAACAAAACAAACAAAATGGACAGAACTGATCTCAGAACATCATGTCTTCCTAATCTCTAATATAGCTCAATATTTTCCTCATGCTTTGTTGATTTTGTTATCATATGGGCATTTCTATGGAGAAGCGCTTGGACATGAATTGAAACAAAATAATTGGCTCTACTTCAAATCATTATTAATTTTTGTCTGGATAGTTTTTACATAAATTATGATCCTGTAGTTATATATTTCACTTCACAAACTTTTTTTCTTTATCGGATGTCTCCTTATAGTAGAACCTGAAACAATACATCACACGTAAAACATAGGACTACACGGTGCATTTTTAAATTTTTTTAAAAAATAGATATTCTTCATTTGTTACAATCTTTTCTGGTATATTCTTTATTTGACGTGTCCTTTTTTCGTAACGCAAGTTACCGAACTGGACTCTTCCCCAAAGTTACCTAAAGGTAGATCTGTTGGTATTTTTTGGTGTTGACTACTAGTTAGTGCACATCAAATAATCATTGGGATGAAATCAGTCTATAGTTCCATGAAATAATGAAGTTACAGCACAATGAAGTAGTCAGCATGGTCAGCGTATACATAAAGTGTAACGCGAGTTACGTTACCCTGGAAATGCCCATAATTATGGTATTTTAAAGGACAATGAAATCCAGACAAATTATTGTATGCACTATAAGACACTATAAATAGGATGAGTAGTCCCTGCAAATTTGAGCACAATCGGTCAAGAAATAAGAACACTATGGCTCTTTGAACAGATCCATTTATTTTTATGAGTGACTCAAATTGGCAACGCACTCTGGCAAAGTTGTGGACTACTCCCTCCCCATACGTTTAGTACAAACAATTGCAATTTTGTTCAATTTTCTCAAAATATAGGCTATGTTTACCCTTCGTTTGAGTTCAGCATAATGTTTTGTAGAAAACATTTATATACCACATATCGTGAGTTTGGGGAATGGAAAAGTGTGACTATGAAGAAAACTGTAAAAATGGTAACATATGTGCAAAAAACAAATGGGGAGTAGTCCACAAACGTATCTGAGCGCGTTGCCAATATGAGTTCCCCATAGGAATAAATGGGCATCTTCAAAGAGCCATAGTTTTCTTGTTTATGGCCCGATTATGCTCTAACTTTCAGAGATTATATTCCTCCTAATCTCTTCAAGTCTATGAAAGCGACAGTTGGCTTGGGTTTCATTGCCCTTTAATGGGAAATTATTATTATTGTCAAACTGAATCACAGTGATTACATTTTGTGTGTTTTATTTAATTCATGTTATATTTGAGAAGTAACAATATCATTCGTACCGTGGCGGAATGAAATTTTAATGTCTAATTAAGAGAATTGTTTTATCCAAATGTCAATCTCTAACACGAGAGGGAGCTGTTCAGCCACCTGGTAAATTCAACCGTGTTCCTCTTTAAATATTGTATAATATAGTATTCGATTTGTTCTGAAAGGAACATTCAATGTAAAACACTGGTATTGTTTTACAGGCTCTTAAATATACGAGGGGGCAAAATACAGTATACAGTTATATCATGTAGAATGTTAAAGATTTTCTTTTACAGTACTTGAGCATTTTGTATTTTTTAATATTGACGTATTGGGTTATTTATTAACCTATATTATGTATATATAAGTGGTGAAGGTCTTTGTAAAAAAATAATTTCATATCGGTGAAATCGCGAATAACATATTCGATAATTCGAATATCTCAATCGAAGACATTTTAGCAGCCGTTTTGGACATTTGAACTGCTGACATTTTCGAGCCAAATTAGATAATTTACGAGGTATAAAAGATGATGTTATGCCATCTAAAGTATTAAACTATAATTTTCGGGCCAGTTAGATTATAAATGATGTATAAATGATGATTTTAGGCCATCTAAACGGGCGAGGACCTTAATAATTTGGCCCGAAATTATAGTTTGACCATGAGCATTACGATACCATGGCCTAAAATTATTAGTATTTACCTTAAGAATAATTACATTTGTTGTCCATATTTTTCTTGGAAGTATTAACGAAAACAATACCGGTCTTATAAGATCATAAGACTTTTGAATTTATGGAAGATGAGAAATTTGACTTATTATGGAAAGGTTGTTATAATTAAATCGCTTATTATGTCACAAATAATATATCTGGTAACCGATGTGGCGGTGCCATATAGCTTGGTTAAGCAAATTAATAAACTTATACAGGGTGGCCCAGAAAGAATGCAACACCTACGATCGTTAATATCATCAACATCATCGACCAAATGTCATTGTTTTTTATTTAATTGGGTAGAACATTCTTTTTCCAACAAAATGATACCATGAGCATTGATTTTGGGTATGGCGTTGGGATCCTA